>JAZBGY010001200.1:0-26338 GCA_037414755.1 Lydus trimaculatus | reverse complement strand
GTGTCGTAAGGTTGGTTGATGCTTGTCTATTTTCCTATGTAACTATCTGGCTGGTCCTTCCGGTATAATAATGATAATAATATTCGAAGAGGTATAGTAAAGTGGGGAATGAATGTGTATTAGCAGCAGCACACGGCATTGGAAGGTTGAGTCATTATTCGTTATGCTCAGATGGAATCCGGTTGATATTCGTAATCCGGTAGCTAAGTAGATTACGGTGTTCACCATGTTCCCACGATTAGTGGGCCGTTGGAACAGTTAATCATACAGGACGGTACTTAAACTTCCAAACAACTGGTTCGGTATGTTATCTAAAGAGAGAACGAACTCATTCACAACTATTACACATTGTTAAATCATCCTCCTTAATATATTAATTATTTGTGTTGTTTCACTCAAAACTATATAAACTTGTTAGAGGTCTTTATGCTGTTTTCTGTTAACTGTCATTCATCTTAATATACCATAGAATGGCTAATATAATTACACATTGTTGTGGGAAGTTGGCCTTAAATAATAATGTTAGTTTCTGTAGTATTTTAATAGTAGATTGTTTACTTAATTTTGTTATTATTATCGTTTAAATAAAATAGAAAAATCATTTGAGCGAAAGTAAATTCGTTGGTTTTCTGGTCGCGTCCGTGTTTGGAATTTATTCGATTTTTATTGTAGCTTTTAACCAAGTTGAAAGATATTTATAAGTAAACATAAACCGTTTATTGTGCAACCACAATAATAACCACAAACCTTGATAAATGAGCAAATGGTGCGCGCACAATCATTCTATGTTTTGAGCTTAAAGTTTTATTACACAATTTCGTTATATGACAGATACAAGTACCTACCTACTTGCAAAAAAAAACAACAACAACATTAATAGTGCTAATAGAGGACGACATTAAGTAGCAAGATGTTGTTGTTGTTGTTGTCGGAATTTTATACTTTGAAAGTTGAACAACATAACGGGCTTTTTATCGTTTTTTCTACATATTCGAAACAGTATATTAATCATCCAACAGAAGTCGTTCATCGATTTGAATCAAAACGTGACATCGAATCGGATATATATTTCTTATAATTCTTCTTCTTTTCCATCTTCCTTGATCGTTCTCTCTCGTTGTGGTTATATGGATGATGTTTGATGATCGAAATGTTTTTGTTGTGCACGAGTTCCGTCCATTAACCCGTAAATGTTGCACGTCATTTACCTTTCAACATACTTCCCTGTTTCTCAAGCTTTTTAAGTTGAAATTTCTCTATTTGCTATTTGTTTTTTTTTTTGTAATTTTTGTTTTATATATTTTGAAAAACCATACGTCTTATTGCGGCATCAGTGTGTTCGATTGTTTCACTTGTCCCGAACAATCAGATAAATTCCAACAATTTACCGGATTTGCGGTTGTAACCTGGAGCGAACCAAACACACACATATACCTATATATATACAATCTTTTAAATCTATTGTATTCTTTTTGTATATCTCTTTCTGTTATCTATAATCTTTCATGTATTGATATTGTTGAAGTGGCTTCGATTTGATTTAATTGGATGATAAAGGTTTGAAATTCCCCATAGAAAATAATTCTGTGGTTGAATTATTTTTATCAAATGATCCAGTGTAGTGTTGCTGTCTCGCCCTTTTTTCTCACAGATTATCTATATTGTCATTTATATGGCACATAAATTACAACTTACACAGCAATTGAAAAATGTTACCGCCACAACTTCATCTAGGGGTGCGTGTCAAGACAATCGTTTTCAAAATAGAAGGACGATAGGTTCTTTAGCGAGGCATTTATTCAATTTTATTGATATAGATATGGAAAAAGTGACGGAGCGAGTTTAAAGCTAAAAAATTTGCGTGTGGGCGCAGCCTAATCAAAGTTCGAATATAATTTATTCGGAATAAAAAACAACTTAACCAACTTGATCAATAATTAACTCTATTAAATTTGTTTTTATTAGTTCCCATTTTATTATTATTATTATTGGAATTGCTTTGATAGATTTAGATTCCCATTCCATTTTCAGTTTGTTGCCGTATAATATACAATGTTGTGTTAATGACAAAATGAAGGGGGTATCATCGGATCACATCCGAGGTTGTACAAGTTGGAGCTGTGTGGTCTATGTGGCTAAAGTACAGTACGCGGTTTGTGGTTAAATATTCTCTATCTCCTTTCTTCTTCTCTCAATTACCACAACCCTCCTTCATCGGACAACCAACCAACCACCCTATATTTTGGTATAGTTACACCAACAAACGTGTCTTCTTGTATGTATATATCTACACATATATTTCGTGTTGCACGTGTTAGTTTCTATACCATAAAGAGGAGAGGGTGCCTTATCATTGCCACGATAGAATATAGAGAAAAGAAGCACACCCCTTATAAGTATATACATGTTTATCTATGTGATTTTATTGGGACTGAGTCAGCACAAGTGTCGTCTTCTTTCTATTCAATACGTTTAAAGCTTTCAAGATAATATGAACAAGATATGAATAAAATCTGAAACATTTTAGGTTTTTGTGTTGTGTCAGATAGGGATTGTGTTTTCGTTGTTTGACAGGAATATAGATGTTGGAGATGAAATATCAATAATAATAATAATAATATTGTGAATTTTCCATTATATTCGTCACTTCAACGATCGATTTTGTTTCATTTTTAAATAAAGATTACTTTGATATACCTGATTACACATTAAATGTAAATATAAGAATTAGAAATTGTTTAAATTGTGATTATTAACATTAACAGTCCTTGAGTGTGGCTTTAATGGATTTTAAGTTGAATTGATTATCCTTAATTGTTGATTCATTGATGGAATTTCCAATAAATAATAATGACATAAACTATAATGTAAATGGATATGTCCCACTTTCAGTCGATGAGGGTTATATACCCATATATACTGTCATTTTCAAGTTGAAGGTATCATTCCACTATATAGAAGGAAGGGTGTCACTAATGTTTAAACTTGAAAGGGGTAGTAGTAGTAGTAGTAGTAGTCGTAGTAAAGTGGGTTGTTGCCATTCTACAAGTATATAATATTGAACGATATTTGGGTAGGCTACGACTATAAATAAGCCATTACTACTCACACATAAATACAGTAGCGATTCAAAACGTATTGAAATGCTATACAGACGAAACTAGAACCTGAATAGCTATTTTTTTTTTCTTTCTTTCTATAATTTAAGGGTTGTGAAGAAAAAGGGTGTATTTATATCTATAGTGTTGGTTAGAGAGGGTATATAGGCAGGTGGTTGATGTCAATATCGTTTAGTAATTCACAAGGGATCGTATTTATATCGAATGTATTCACTGAAAAGCTTCTAGGAAGTCGTAACAAATTCCAAACGAATAGTTTTGAGTGCTTCGCGAAATTCAACAGACCTGTAAAATTGTGTACCGGTTCGATGGGTCGGTCTTTTCGTATTGCGGTTTTATTTTTACCATGTTTTTATATCGCTGTCTCATTTTGATAATAATGAATTTATATAAAGAAATAAGTTATTTTGATTTAATTTTAATGGATATGTACAAACTGTATTAAATTGTTTCGTAGAACCCTATAATTTTCGTTATATCTAACGAAAATGTTGTAATTTGGTTTTAGGGTATCACATTGGTTTTATGGGTGAGGAAATTAACCGATAATTTATATGCGGTAAATAATACAATTTTAGAACACCCATGGTGATTTGTACTATATATATACAGATGGATCACGTCAATTTTATGGGTGTGCAATAAACGTGCTATTATATTAACAAATTACGAAAATTTATCCCAAATAAGGACCTTATTGAAAAGCTTTCATAATTTGTAGATTGATTATAATAATAATAATAATAATCGGCAATTTTTTTAATATCTGATCGATTATCGTGCACACTGTCCAATTAAAGTTGTTTTAATTTTATTGTTGTTACAGGTAGGGCAATTTCCACTTTCACCATTTAGGCCTAAGAGTGCGGTAAAGTATTATTGCATATTCTATTATGTGAAATTGAATAATAATAATAATAATAATAATAACAATAGAAAAGTAAAAGATAATGGCATGTATTCTATAACTTGGTCTATTTTGATTTGGATATCTGAATTTTAAAACAAAGACAACTGCGGAATTTTGTAACTCTTGGAACAGTTTTTTGTAAATTTAACAAAATTCCAGGAAATAGAATTATGGATAGCTGGGAAATGGAGCCATTCATAATAATGATACCACAACTATACTATAAGAAAAATCTTGCACAAATCTTAAAAGTCGTCGATAGTTTCCTTTATAACTCTACTTTCTGCTTTCAGTTATTTGTTACTTTTGCTATTTTAAATTATAAATCGACCAAGTAGAATAGTTTGTCGATTGAGACAAGGCTTTTCGTTTTGAAAAAGCTTACTTTCACTCGCACATTCAAGAATACATGTCGAAATCTTTACCGCCTCTATTTTAACAATTAACTATTATATTTTTGATGTTGATGTGTTTTGTAATAACAAAAACAAGTTATTTATTAATTTGCAATTTTGATGAAAACAGGGTTTCTAAGTAGAAATAAAAAAAGAAACAAGAAGAAGAGAAAGTCTTCGTCTGTATTTCTAATTTACTAAATGTAATAGCGAAAGAAAGACATTAATCATTTAATTAGTGTTTTATAATGGATGTGATAATTAGTAAGAGAAGGTCTAACCCCTCCGCCCCTATTTGAATAATCTCGATACGACTACACAGTAGCTGGTTTAATTACACATAGCTGTCATGAATACGAAATGTTACTTATGGGACTCTATACCGTTATAGTATTTGTGGGGTATTTTCCCCTTCATGTTCTAATTTCATAATTCACTGGTAGCCTATCGTTTCTCCTTTTGAAATATGTATGTTTGTTATATAGATCAATATGTTCTATTCTTTTCTGGTTGTTTTTTTTTTCCGATGGAACTTTATCATGATTGTTGTTTTTTTCCCAATTTTATTTACTGCTACAACTTGGGAGATGCCAAACTAAACATATGCTTTGGATAAAATAATGTTGCCCCCACACTCGCGTGCATACAAGCTGCTTTTTGTTTTTGTTTTTATTTAAATACAACAAGCTGATCTCTTTTATTGTAGACAAAAAAAGAAAAAACAATAAATTTACATTACTGGGAAAGAGGCTTCTTTAACACAACAAGAATGGAAACAAGATTAAATAAATACAAGGTGTGGTCCGACACGACACATTTGTTTCAGTTTACAATTAAAACAAGACTGAAGAATTGTTTGTACACTTGGGTCTGTGCCCACAAAATAAACATCAAAATAAACGATTAGAGAGACAACGTATATACACATAAAACGGAACAGTAGCTTTGTGTCGTTTTCGTTATAATAATAAACTTTTCGTTGATTGTAGTCGTAATGTTTTTGGTGAATTATAGCATGAAATATTTATTTTTAAAGAAACATAATTTATTTAAATTAATAAAATAAATAATTGTGTAAAATTGATTTTCTTGAAACATGTGCTTGTTAAAGTTTGCATGTCTATAACCAACAGACCAACGATGCATGTATAGTTCGAGTGTAAATTCCATCATTTTTGCTTGTTTTTTGTTGTTTCTTCCACTCCATATATGCCTTAGAGCAAAACAAAAATAATTTGGTCGTTGTTGTCTCATTAAAACTTTTGATTTTTTGAGTCCCTAAATCTTAACAATGATCGTTGTCTTCGCACACTCTACCCCCTTGTTATTTTGTTTTTTCTACCACAAAAGACCTCCATCATAAAATATGCTAATTTATTGTAATTCTTTTGTATGAGTTGAAATTAAAGAGAATGTTTTTTTACTTTTCTTTTGCGCACACAGAAACACAAAAAAATAAAATAAAAAAATAAGTTAGCTTTGTGAATTATTCGAATAATTTCAGTTGAAGAGAAAATTAAAGCTGCGGATTATTACGTTGAGAGAAAATTAATTAGCCATGACATTCCTAGTGGTAATGGTGACTATGTGATGGTAGTTGTAGTGGTGATGGTGGTAGTGGTGGCGTCAGTAGATTGAAAATAATTATGCGACATTTCGTCACGTATTTCACCAAGTTGAATACGACTTTTCTTCTTCAACGACCCGTTGGCATTCTTTGAATAATTATAGTTAATTATAATCGTATCCGTCAAGGTTGTAAATGAAATTTTCGTGTTTAGTGAACATTTTTTTTTTATTTTAAATAATTTTTGTTGTTCCATGATTTAAAAACAACAGTATCTACCTAATACCTAATATAATGATTTATGATAGTTTTGTAAATTTATTTGACAATATCAACATTCTCTTGTATGTAAACGGTTTTAACATGTTGATTGGCTATTAGTCAACAGCTGATTTGTGGTAGATTGTACGTGTAATTACCTACTAATGATTGTCATCTCATCTCATAGCTTCTAGCTGTGCATACAACAGAGAATTGTTACATTGACATGCCTGTTAAGATGATACACTCCAATTTAATAGGTTTGGTCGGCATTCTGTTTAAATTAATATGTCCAAACGTTTACAATCAGTGTAGAATTTAATTTGTATCATAATCAATAAAATTCGATTATTACACTAAATTGACGCAACACAACTGGAAAATTCTCATTCTTAAAAACAATCATAATTGATACCTAACAAAGAAAACACAGCTATTTGATGCGATAGTTTTTTTTTGTGGCGTGTTATTATATGTTATAGGCCGGTAAACTTTTCTCTCCTTCAATTTAGTGCTTACAACAGAACCGTATCACTAAGGACCTATACACATAGCGACTTTTTTATCACGCGTGTCAAACGCAACTACTGTCTACAATTGGACACGTTTATGAGTCGGGCCCGCGTTTGGATCACGACAAACGCTCAGAAACACCGAGACAGACATCTTCGGCATGAATGCAATACGAAAAAAAAACCGCATTTTTTCGTCCCACGATATTGTGACGCGGATTTTGTTGATACAAACGTCACAAAGCGCATCTGTATCGCGTACAATAACGATTGTAAACGCTGTTGTGTATATGCCCTAACACGTGTGATTACGTATTGTTACGTATTTGATTTTCTTGTTGGATAATTCTTGTCTTTTAGCCAATGCAAAAATGTACTTATAACACGTGTCAAAGTTTGATTATTTTACGTTTTTTTTTTGTTAATTAAATTTTTGGTACTTAGAACGAAATCCTGTTATCGTCTCGACGTCGCACTATTATAACTGTTTCAGATTATTATCAAGCACTTAATACTGTGTAGAATAAAAAGAAAAATAATAATTTAATTGAGAGTGATTTTCTTTTGTTTGATAATACTTTTGTTAGGCAGCTAATTCCATTTGAAATCTAATGTAAATAACTTTATACGTTTGCGTGTCACACACATTTCGATGCAAATAATGTACGATAAAGTTGAATAGAAACGTAACTTTTCACAAAACGAATGTGTATATATAGAGAGAGAGAGAGAGAGTTGGAGAGAAAAAAAGGATAAAAAAGTCGTCAGTCTTCATTAGTATGGTTGGAATCGTAATAACTAAGTAGGTGATAATACAAGTTAGCGTGACTTGTGGTGTGTGATAGAAATATGTGCGTGTGCTGCCTGTCCCACATGAAGTCTACTAGTTTAAAACAATAGATAAGAAGGAAACAACAACAACAATATAATATAACATGTATATAGAAACGTTTCTGGTCTCGACATTGTATGTGTGTGTCCCTTTTCTTTTATATTGATAGTGTGCTATAGATAAGAGTGTTCACATGCAAAGACCACTATACCGACATTATAAAACATTCCAGTGACGTGTACTGCTTCTTCTTCTTCTTCTTCTCTAAACTCTTTCTACATATAAGTTGTAGAGTAATAAATTTAAAACTGAAACCAACTGACATGTTATCGAATAACTTTTCCAAATAAAAATAGCATTTGATTTGAACAACTTTTCAGTAAATTGTAAAAGAGCATCTGTTAGAGAAGAGATTGTTAATTGATATAAATGCCATTAATTACGTAGGTATACCAACCAGTTGTAACAATGTTTTCTACCTTTTTGAACATCTTCATGGTTATGTTATCGAATTACTCCCCATTTACACTTGCCAGTTTGTAACGTACTCGTGTTTTTGATGTAATTACAATAAAAGCTTCTAAAGACCACTAGTCTTATTGTTCATCTTGCTACTGACGCCTTTTGTGTGGTCGCTCTCATCACTATCACTAATCCTAGTAACCAAAGTTAATGTTGTTGTCAAGTCAGATGTGTTTTACTATATTGTAGCGGTTGAGAAACCCCACAATATTTATTTAAATATTAATGCTTGAAAGTGCGTAGGTGTTGTCGGGGGACATCATCATGTCGCCTCCTTATTTCTATGTAAATTTTTGATTGATGTTGATGTTTTGCTGGCAACAACAATTTATTTTCAAATTAAATAGAATTGTCGTCTTACTTGATTCTGTTAATAATAATAGAACGATTATATTTGCAACAACACCTCTTTGTTGTTGGTTTTTTTGTTGTTGTTGTATTTTAAAATATATGTTGATGTAATGGGCGTGGTAATTGTAGAATATTGAAAGGAAGAGAAAAAAAAGCGTGTACAATAATAATAACAGTAATAACAAGTTTAAGATGAATATCTAATCATACTAGTCGCGCATGATTCGTTCGTTAACCATCTGGTTTGTAATCAACATATACATAAGATACAAAACTATCTTACCACCTATCAAAGTAATTTCAACTTGAATTAATGTTTTGAAAGGAAGGAATTGATTTGAGTCTTGTGTATAGTAATGACAACAATGTGAAACGTGATGGATTGTTAATAAAACAACGAATTTCAAAAAAAAAAAGAGTAAAAATAATGGAAATTTGCAACAATAAAACATTGGAAATACAAGTAATACCGTTATGTTATTGTTGTTTTCCAATAAAAATTTCATAAACAATTCACAAAATGTTAAACATGTTTCTACTGTATTGTTTGTATACTGATATTACCAAATATGATAATAAAGGTAATTAATGATGGTGTTCAAGCACCCATTTATTAGTTATTTCCTGCAACTAAGTGTGTGTTTGTGTTTGTGCGGATCTCTTTTCGGATGACTTGTTGACAAGCAACATGTTGTAGTCTAGTGAATCTCTAATTGTAATCAGTCAATTAGAAAACTTCACCGAAAGAGGTATTTGGAAAGTGTTCTCTATTTTGGAGAAAAATTAGAAAAGAAGTGATAAAACAACTATTATATCTATGGTAATTGTTGTCGCAGCCTGCTTTCCAGTTATTCTACATTATGGTGGAATTTATATGAATAATTCCACTACGTGTTTTTTTTTCTCTCCTATTTTCATTCTCTCATGTTAAGGAAATATATTACGTAGTTTATAAAACCAAAACTCCAACAGTGATTCTCTTGAATATTAAACCAGACTGATTTATTTCCATGTACAGCACGTGTTATAATAATTATGTGACAAAACATATACACCACGGAAAACAAGTTTTCCTCATTTCATAATTAATTAAAATATTATTGCCATATAGTTGGAGATGTCTTTTTTTTTACAGATTATTTATTAATTCCACAACATGTTGTTCCATTAATGAACAGATTGTTAAACGCTACAATAACAAAAAAAATTTAAATACTTTGATATAAACAAGAAAATTAGCAAATAATCATTCATTGGGAATTTACCCTTATGGCAGCATGTCCGATCAAGCGAAAACCAGCATTTAATGGCTCCTTCCATCCGTACTTCCTTTCTCGTTATTTTCGTCGTCTTTTGTCCCCGTACTTTTTTTCAATATTCATTTCGTCCTTCAAGGTAAAAAAAACAAACAACGTTCATTACAAAAAAAAAAATATAGATTTATTTGGGTGAAATTGTTGAATATGTTTTGCATTCGAAATTTCAATTTCAATGATCCATAGTTTACACTTCATTAAATTACTAAAGGTTGATTTACAATGTTGTTTATAGTTTTTTTTTTGTTGTGGTTTGATGAATACGACAAAAAATGAAAATTGTCAACTTCATGTAGTTGGGAAATATTTTCTGCCATCATTTGATGTGAGGCTGTGAGGCTTAGTTTCAATGGCTTAATTGTGTTATGAACAAAATTTCATCATTATTGTGACTTCAAATATTGTCTGTTAGGATAAAGAGCGAACTCCAAATATTGAGTGTGTTGCCCTAACAAATTCTCACAATAAAGGTGAGTCAAGCGAAGCTACAGTTTCCTTGTTTTTTAGAGAAACGAAACAAAAAACACAAAGATACAGAGTACTCTGTTTAAAAGTGATTTGATAGCAAAATGGCCCTTAACGACAAAAGAGTTTTTGAAATGGAAAAAACGGTCATTATCTCTTAGAAACTGCACAAAATTGAACAAAGCATCACTACAGCTGAAACTCTGGAATGTGTAGATTATCACAATAATTTTTCGTTTTCAAAAGTTGTAATTTTTGTTGAAAAAAAATTAAAGAAGATTGAAAATTTCTAGTGATTTAAATTGGAATTATATCAATAGATAGGTCAATGGCTTTTTTAAATCACACGTGATTTAACTGAGATTTGTTGACGTGTGGATTAATTCAGTTTGAATAAACTAGTAGTGATAAGAAGAAGCGTTGAGGTAAACAAGTGGCGATTGTTTAATGGAAACATCGCTCACGCACTTTGAAGAAGAAAAAAACAATAGATTACAGATACGTATTTCAATCGAATTGATGCACATATCTGACCTTTAAAAGTAGACCAACTAAAATGAATTAAAACACGAAACATCGAAAAGTATTTGATTTTTTTTTCAATGAAAATGACGATTTTTGAAAACGAAATTTTTTTATCGTAATACTATACGGACGCACTCGAATTCCGGTCTAAGTTAATCTTTAATAGTAATCTGGACACGAATTCCGGTCGAGAAAATTTTTATTGATATAATCCATGACTCGAATTCCGGTCTAGAGGACTTGATCACTTCAGGTACCTGGCGTCTTTATGTACCCATTTTACCTAGGTATCGGATAGGCTAATTATCATACACCGTTATTGTCGGGTACCGTACAATAGACGCAAAATAGAAAACAATATTTACTTAGTTTGTTATTTTTATATTAATTATGTATATTTAATTTGATTAATTTAATAATTTGTAGTTTGCTGATGATGGCCTAAAATAAGGCCGAAACTAGTTCAAAAATAAATAATTTTCCTTGAAATAGAACATTCATATACTTCAACTTTATAATTTTATGATCATGTATTTTTAAAAGACTTTATGTGGACCGGAATTCATGTGCACTGTACTATACATTCCGAAGTTTTAGCTATAGTGGTTCTTTGAAGAGATAATGACCGTTCACTACATTTCAGAAATGCTCTAATCTAAAAGGCCCATTCTGCTCTCAGTTCATTTTTAGAACGAATACGCTATCTTTGTGTTTTTGTTTCGTTTCTCTTAAACATACGTAAACTGTATAGCGTCGCCTGACTCATCCTTATACGGATCCGGTTTTTTTTCTTTGGGTATACTTGAGGAACTGGCCATATGTCGGATTTTTATATTCATAAATAATTTATTTTGTCAGTTCGAGATGTATTTCTTGTCATTTTTACGACCATAAATTTCAACATGATCAAATTTGATACAGTAGAGGGTATCTTCTTGTCGAAAATTGGGTGACAACTAAGAATTAGAGTATTTGGATCGATTTATTATTAAAAATTGGTTTTCAGGCAGTTGTTTGTCATTAAGTTTTCAAGAATAGGGTGCATCTATACATCTGTTGAGCTGTTTGATATATTTTTTCTCAAAATTCTGAGTTGTTTTTTAATATATTTTTTAAGTTTGGTACAAATAAATAACAAGCCAGGAAGTTGTGAACTTTATTTAATAAGAAAGTGTAATTATTTCAAGCCCATCGTTATCTTACTATCCATATTATTCTAACTAACAATTGGAAGAAACTGCTTTGGTTGCTTAGAATAGAAATTCCCAACAGTATCTATATAAACTTGTTACTATAGTTTATAGAAGTTTGAAAAGGGTTTATTGACGTTGAAACGTCTTTCGAGGGTACGGTGTATGTTTGTAATTATTTAAATTAGGTGTTACCGTGTCTAATCATCATTATCAAACTTCTCTGTGCGATTGTATTTGATTGTATGCAATTTAACTTTGACCGATAAGAAGACTTTTTTTTATGATGACAACTTTGGCGGCCAGTAGATTCTCCTAAGTAACCCTTAATATTAGAAGAGTAGACCTATACAAAAAAATTTTTCTTGGAAAAAATATATAGAAGAAAATTTTAGACAAAACTTATGGTAATTTTTCTAGATTTATTCTCTAAAGTTCATTAATCTTCCGACTATACGTTTAGTGGTTGTCAAACAATTCTATCTTTTAGCATCTCTACCAAGCGTGAAGATGACTTCTTGCGGGGAACGGACTGATCGTTTTTAGTTGTTGGGAGGAACAAAACTATTATTTTTCCGTTTGCCTTGATAATGTATCTGTAGTTATATAGTATTCGAAAGATCAGTAGTAGAGTAGTAGTAGATAGCAGTAGGCAGATACGAAAACGAGCGATAACTCCGCCTCCGTACATTATTTTGCGATATTACTCTAGCACGTGTGCTTGTGTGCAGCGCCTAACCTGGTCATTACAATCTTTCAATTCCATACTGAATACTTCAAGAGATTCCTAATCTAAAAATCAACTTCTAGAAAACAAGATCTAGTCATTTTTGTGTTGTTGTTGTTGTTGTAATTAAAATGCATTAATGGAATTTACGCAAGAATCTATTTAAATATTTTTTAAATTAATATTTGCTTAATAAATAAATTAACAACACTTGATAAACACGGAATGTTTTAGATGTTGTGCATATTTATGAATTTAAATGGAAGATTTGTTTTTCATTATTTACATAAAGAATAAGAATGCAAAGATGAACGTGAAGAAAAAAAAAAATTTACAATTTCTGGAAATTTTCGTCTAGTTTCTCTTAACCAAACATTTTATCTGTGTTTTAATGGTGCTTAAATAAATATTTTAATAAATCTTAAATGCAAACAATTTCACAAAACAAATAATTTTTTATATTTCGTTATCTGACATTAGACTTTAGGTAGATATCTATCTAGTAGTAGTAGTAGTAGTAGTAGTAAGTATCGAAGAAATAAAAGATCTATTATTTAGAATAATTTACATTTTTGTGGTTGAAATAATAATAATCAAACTTCATATAGTTGGAAATTTGAATATTTGACGAACACGGTTGGTTGAATTTTATTATGTCCAAGTGTAAATTTACATGCCAGAATCAATATTTATCCCACTGAAAGTCTGAAATATTTGTAAGGAAATGATATGCAGCCTATGTACACACCTGAATGGACGAATACTAATATTTACCCTTAGCAAATAAATATATACAGTGACGTAATATCCGGCAGCTATTTCTCTCTTTAATCTTCTCCACAGTCAACTTGAAGAGACCATTAATGTTATATTGAAAACCGTTTTGTATACATTATTATTATTTTTTTTATCAAATTTTCCCCTATACAATTTATTTCTGTACTATTTCATTACCCTACCCCTTTTCTATACCGTTTTATTGAATGTTTATACACTCAACTCAATTTAAATTTAATCGATTCACACGAGATTATTACAATTTTTGTAACAATTATCTATTAAATTATTACCTGATGGTCCCTGTCGGTGTTTGGGTTCTCTATTCCATTTTAATTATAATTCTCAACAGGTGTTAGTTTGTTGAGTATATACCTACAATAGACAGATAACAAAAATACGTGGGCATTTTTTTTTTACCACTAACAAACGCGTTAATAATTGTCCAGTTTTCTAGAAGTCAACGCTTGCATCATAATTTATTATAATTAAAAGTGTGGTCTTTTATTTGCCAGGTGTGTTTTAAATTAAGCAAAATGTTAATAAAAAGAAAGGAAATCCTGGAATTTTTGATTAACCTTATAATCAGCAAAAATAATAATAAACAAGTTATTTCGCGTTATTGTTGGAATATTATTTTATTTTTGCATACATGTCGAAATTACGGAATAATATAAATGTGGAAATACACAATTTTTTTTGTAATAATAACAATAATAATAAAAAATAAAAATTGTTGGTTTATTGTATTTTGTTGCTATTATTTTTATTGTAATGTGTGATTGTGGAGAGCTATTTTTTTTAATGATTTATTTATTATATCGTGCTCTAGTTTATATTTTTCCAACAAACAGTAAATGGAACTTTTTTTTAATTTGTACATAGAAAATTGTTCTTTTTCAAAATTGTTTAAACTTTACAATTACTTAAATTATTCAATATTACTGAAAATAACAGCAGCAACGTCTAGATTAGAGCGACTTTCACAAGTTTCTGTAATTTCCATTGGTTTCGGTAGTTGATTCTATAGTTCGTTAATCAATTAAAAAAAAAAAAAATGACACTTTTGAGTCGCCAAACATTAAATTGTCGTATAGTTTGGGTTGACTTGATTTGAATTTGAGTTGTTGTCTATTAGGTGATTGTCTCTTTCTTCTTTTGTTCGTTTTTCTTCAAAAAATTACAAGGCTCATTCACTTACTACCTGTTTTTTTTTCTCCTAAGGTTTTGTTAAGGTGTCGGTACGGCGACAGATGTTTTATTGTTATTGCTATTATTGCCTGAAAGTCAGTTAGAGTCAAAATTTCAACATAAAAGGTTATTCTAAAGGTTCACAAAGATATATCGGTAGAATCTTGGAATTAGGTACATAGGGGAAAACAATCATTAACCAGTATTACGTCTTTGACATAAGTTGAAGTGAGATCGAGAGAAACACCATTTGAGCGCATGTTTTGTTTCCATCTCACTTCAACTTATTTGCAAGCCATAAGATTGGTTAATGCTTGCTTTTCAGCGATGTACCTATTTCAATGATTTTTGCGGTATAATGTGTATAATGTAAACTGAAGTTGTAATAAAATCTAGTTTTTTGGTTACTGAGTCGTTCTGAAACCACATGTTTATATCGTAATAATTCCAAAATATCTGCTATTTAGTTTGATTTTATCTTCGTTTCAATCAATTGTTTGGTTTAAGTTTTTTTTTTGTTAAAGTGGCGGATATTGCAGAAATATTTAAGAACCGGTGGTTGATTCGACAGAGAGATACCCGGAGACAATAAGTGGTCGCGTTAATTATTCTTGTGAGGTATTCGACCTTTGTTAAAAATACGAAACAGTAAAGAATTATAACAGTTACCACAAAGATATCAACTTTCAAAAAAAAAAAGTTATTAGAGACAGGTATCTGTACAAAAACAATATTTTCCGCTACACCATCTTCTCTTTTATTTTTGGTGAATTTTAGGCAGATTTCCAGATTTGTGAGCGGTTAATGTGTCCGCTCATTATTTAACTCCAAAAAACAAGTGTTTGTACACTATCAAAAACGGTTCCAATCCATTGTTGGTTTTTAGAATGGGAACAGTGGAAATTGGAATAAGATAAACATAAAATAAGCGATCAGGCGTCTAAGTATTCCACATACCCTTCAAACTTCCTCAAAACGTCACACCCTCTTCCATGATCATGGTGGAATATATGCGGGCAAATTTATGAGATAAATATCGAACTAAGAGCTCATGCAGACGACGTTTTTTCAACGCGCGTTTGTAAAACGTTTGTTTATAGCACGTTAAATCTCGTTATTGAGACGTGCATGAAACGCGATAAGAACGCGCGCCACCATAACGTTGTAATATAGTGAGAAACGTTTTGGTTGCGCTTACCGCGCATGTTCAACGCGATAAAAACACCTCGTCTGCATAGGCTCTAACATTTACATTATCGATAATTTTTCCATTGTTCACATTGGAAAAACCAACACTGTATGTACTACAGTTATGCTGTGAGTTTCTAGTACAGAATTGTATTGAATAAGTGGGTACTTGAAGAATTTGTAATGTTACACTATGAGTTTAGAGGAACAATGTACGCTACTTTTTTTTTTTTTGATTGTTTTGATGGAAATCCAAGTGTATTAAATGTAAATTGAGATCACCACAATTCATGTTCGTTTCAACTTTATGAATTTTCAATAATGTTACAAATCATCTGTGTTTTTGCCAAACAGCATTCATTGTTAGATGAATCTCTGTATATTAAAACGACACATATTGATTAATAAATAGATAGTCAGCAGATTGTTTTCGATTAATATTCTGATATACCACTATTACTAATTAACTATAATTAATAATTTATATAATTTTCATTAGAGCATCTGTTTATATTATCATTTACTGTGTATATGTTGATCATATTTAATGTAAATGTATCATTATTAATATTAACTAAAACATATTATTCCCACTATAATATTTATAAATGTATTTGGATATTATGTAAATGTTATGAAATTGGTTTAATTTAAAATTGAAAGAATTGCTTTAGAATATTTTCAAAATGTTACAGGGCCCACCACAACCAGGACAACCATTTAAATTCACTGTTGGTGAATCATGTGATCGAATTAAAGAAGAATTCAATTTTTTACAAGCTCAATACCATAAGTGAGTACCATTTAAAACTATTGTTCGTCTATTTTGATCCGACCAACTTGACATTTAACAAACAACAATAATTGGATAATCAGTCAAGTTGATCTTTGGCAATTGTTTGATAATAAAGTACAAGTAAAAATCGGATCTTATTCTTGTTTTTTTCTTTCAAATTTCCAAATTAATAGAAAGCTATATGCTGAAAGGTAATTAAATGCGATCGATTTTTATTTTTAATTAAATTTAACATCCTCCAATACTTTCTCATTATCTTGATGCTGAGATCGAATTTACATAATTAAATGTTTGATCCCAAAGACTTTTATGATAACGTTTATAGTGTGGTTGTTGCAATTCGAAAAGTAGGAGGGTGGTAGATAATAGTCGTAGACCTTGGTAGTATCTTTCCACTTTTGGCAGATTGCCTATTTCACTGTTATTATCATCATCATCATCATTATTATTATTATCATTATTATTACAACATGTCGAACCAATTACATTAAATAATATACAATTTTCATTTTTAAAATATGCTAATAATACGATGAATATTAAATATTTAAAGTTCTTGGTTGAAGTTATTATTATCGGGATGTGTTCTCAATTGGAAAATATTTATTTAAAAATTCTTTATCAATACATAACATACCGAAACCACTGGATTTTTCTCCTGTTTTTGTTTTTTTGTTTTTTAATGCGGTTGGTAGTCGAATAATTTCAGGAATTTTTATTAGAGAAATTTGTAATTGATTTTTAAATATTCTCTCATCTGGCTATTAAAAGTAAAATAATCGATTTGTATTTGGTAGCATGTCTAGTAGAACTTGTATGTCTACTTCTAAAAACATATAAACAGAATGCAGATGGACTATGGTCTCATTTTTTTTTTATTATAGAAAACAACCCTACTATATCAATCCTCACTATATATTGATCTCCTCTTTTGGTTTACAAATATCATTAATTCAATAGGGTCATTGTTGAGAGTCCGTCGACTTGATTTGTACATATCAACATTCTTTCACCATTATCTCTGCATCTACAGACTTGGCGTTTCTAATATGAACATAGAGAGGAATACCAACAACAACTCTTAGGACTTTCGCGTAAGTTAGAATGAGAAAAACAGAAATAAGCAGCTATTGACACCAGCCGTTCTTTAACATTTCTCTAAACCTCACACTCGCCTCATTAGGGTGGGTGGTGGTGTTGGTATTTTTTCGTATGGTATGTTCGTATTAGAAACGCCAAGTTTGTATAAATTTTTTTATTACTGATCTATCTAATTTAGTTTTAAAATGTTATTATGGACGTTTCTTTACAAATATTATTATAGATTAGAGTTGTATAAAGTGATTGTTCAACGTATACTAACCAGTAGCGGTAGCTCTTGTACGTGATATCCTCCAGCACGTCGTTGTTTGAATCTGTGGTCTAATCCTTTTCATGTCAAATGTCTATTTGAAAAGGCAACCGACTGACGTTAATAATGCACAACATAACACTTTGATTGGACGTGATTCGCGTTTATTTTTTTGATTTTTTTTTTTTGTAACTGGCTTCAACACTGGCATATCATATGTATGTATGGGACTTTTTTCTCTCGTATATGCTTCTGTCTGACTGTCTATACAAATGCCAATCGATCCATTTGGATTGGTTATTATTCGTATATATAAATTCATGCATATACGGTTTATTTATTTATTTATTTTTTTTTGTTCCAGTTTGAAACTTGAATGTGAGAAACTTGCGAGTGAAAAAATCGAAATCCAGAGGCACTATGTTATGGTAAGTTGTTTATCTTGTTGTATATGTTCATAAAACTTAATTATTGTGTTTATTACTTGAAATTACTTTTACCATTAATATTAAACACTTTTTTTTCTAATTTTACGATATGCAACACTACACATTAATATTGTGTTAATTGCAATTATATTGTTTTAACTAATGAAAGTTGATCGTTTCCAAGAAGTTTAAAAATAGTAATTTAACATGTTTTAAAACTTTTTAATTATTTTACTATTTTCTAACTAAATTAGTTTCTAGAGTAATTATTATTACCACTATTGTTGTTGCTTTTATAATAACTAAGTGTATATATGTAGTGGATGTCTTTTAAAGTTGCTTAAAGTATATTTGTATAGTTTTAAAACCAGCAGATTATAATTCGTTGCTAGCACTAGCGAGAGAATTATCTACAGTAACTCTAATTGCATTAAAATCCGTCTGGCTTATTCTATGCAAGTAGTTTAAATGTTACCTAGTTTTGAAACATCACTTCTAATTTTCATGGATAATACCGCATAATATTTCATATGCTTAAATGAATGGTTATATCTTTTTAAATTGAAGCATTACCCTATAGAATTAATGTATTTTTATAGTATTTTCATTTGAATTAATCAAATTTGATTTTTTAAATGAGATTGATATGAAACCGAAAATCTGTAGAGTTTACTGGTGAAATATACATACTTCGTTTGCACATTCATTTTTTCTGCCCTTGTTTCTCGTTCATATACAGTAGAAACCCGTTTAACCGACTACTACGGGACTGCTGGATAAGCGAAAAAGTCGGATAATAAGCATAGTATTTTTGAGAAGTTAGTCAACGGTGATTTAAACAGAGACTAATTCCAAAGTCGGTTAAGCGGACTTCTACTGTATATTTTAGTCAATGGTTATTTTCTTTTACTACCTGCAGTATTTTATTGATAGAGTATGTTGATTGATTTCTATCGTGTAACTGTGCTTAAAATTCTTAACGACATTTCTAATTTCTTATCACTATCGTATGTACTGGAAATAGATTATTGAATATGTTAGGTTCATAGATTAAACATGTCACTTCGACACAAATTATAAATAATTTGAAAAATGATGTTTCCCTTCTATAAATCGTTATCGATAATTTATGGAAATTTGTCATTTTTCCAAATGGAAATCTAGTGAAGTATCCAAGTGGAAAGTTTATTTAAAAGGAAAATTATTGTTGATATCTCATCAGATCATCTGTAAATAACAAAAAAAAAACAAACTCACTCATAGACTCGTATTCCCGATTTAATTGCTATTGTTTGTGTATCAAATTTAATGATTAATTAACAAACATCTAATAGATGAAGATCTATTACAGTTGATTATAGCCTTTTTGTTTATAGTTTAGTTTTCTTTTGTTTAACAGAATCTCTAATTTTGAGTATAAGTTAAAATACACTTAGAAACTTTGAGAAAATAGGTACCTAAGGAAAACAATAGGTACATTTCAATTAATGTAGCTGAAAACACAATTAAGGTTTAATGTTAACATAGTATGTCTATTTTGTTTTGGACAACTTAACTTGAAGCAATCCGGGCATGTAGACAAGATGTCAGATGAAGCGCAACATTCTGCACTATCATTATTAGGGCATATGCAAACGACGGCTTTTTATCACGCTAATTACGCACAGTAACCGCAACTAAGACGTGCTGCAGTCGCAGTCTGTGTACCTTTACACACGTTCAATTGACAAACGCGAAGATACATCGATACAATTGCGCTGTGGCAAAAATGTGATTCAAAAAAAAGCACTACAACTGCAAGTTTTTGGTTAGATGGCGTCGGTCGAGGCAACACTGTTAACATTGGCTTTGGTACTGTTTTTAAAAAGAAATCGTAAAAATAAACAGGGTAACTATTGGGTACATCCATTTACCAGCTAAAGAATATTGCGTGGCCACGATTACACAACGTTTAAGAGGAATATTCAGACAATCCCTGCACATTGTTGTATATCACTTATAAAGCGGTATTAAAAGGTTCCATTTTTAGTAGAAACAAAAGAAAAATTGCAGCACATTATTATCAAAATTGCAACTGCAGCGGGTACGCGAAGAGGAGAACGGTAGCGTATGCGCGCGCTACTTTTCTACCGCTTCTCACTATATTGTGCCGCGTGTTTCTATCTGTACAATCTGCTATGACGTCATTTTTACGAAGTGCAAACGTACGAATCACGAATGCGCGTAATCAGGCGATAAAAAGCCGTCGTTTGTATAGGCCCTTAGAATCATTTATTTTCAAAAAGATGTGAAACATAATTGATACTCACCCTATATAAATATAACCAACAGGATTGTGGTTTAGTCAAATATAATTAAAATAATAACACGGTTCATATAAGAATTGTTGTCGTACGTATCGTTTCATGTTGAAAATTGTTTAATTCTTTCTACCAAATTTGGCCGATGTATATTTTAAAATTCTCAGAATATACACTGAAGAATGTCGTGTTTTTATATGAAGTCTTATTAGTGAAGTTTCTTTGTGGTTAACCAAATATTTAAACATTTTATACAGATTAAAGTGATGATTTTTTGTTTATTTGCTTTTGGTAGAAAGCATTATTTCCACATTTACCACAGAATTTTTCATCACGCGGCTTCTGCGTCAAGTTGTACAGGAACGACTGTATATTCCACATTTTCGTTAGGTATAAATAAAGATCGGACGTACAGTTGATTCATAAAATTTTCAAATTAATTTGTTTACTTTAGAATTTTAATTATTTGATTTGATACGTTAATCAATCATTGACGGGGAAACCCAGTTCTAATACAATCGCCCAGAAAAATCCTACACAACTAGATAGTTTTGACATCTCAAGGTTATAATGACGTTCTCTATTGGCTAATTTTACGTGTGTTTTTTTTTACGTGGAAAATTATAATTATTCCTATTGGATATGAAAGTGACATTCTAATATTATAGTTTTAGTTAAACTATATTGTTTTTAATGCGTTTTAATGTAGAAATATCCGCACTTTAGTTATGTAATAACAAAAATTCCATCATAAATTCTAATTTATAAATATGCCAATTAAATGAACAGAGGAAACTAACTCTGATGATGTATTTCACTATAATGTGTACCTATTTATCTGCACATTAAATTCTATTGATAATACAATTATATGTAATGAGTTCATGTTTGCATTAATGTTGTTTTATAAAATCAATATCTATAGGTATATATAAATATATAATGGTAATAGTTGACCATGTTTTAATTATAATTCACCACATTTCAGTTTATTGTTGTTATATTTATAACAATACAGATACGAAATAATAATAATAGTTGTTCATTTGTTTTCATAAATGCTAAATGAAAATTTTTACATAAAATCAAATGATTGTGTTCTAAATTTTAAATTTTTTTCTGACGAAACGTTATTGTAATATGAATTCATACCTATAGTATGTATACATACAGTATGCTGCAATAAAGTAGGCACACAGGAAAAACACCAACACCACCCATTCGCATAGCTTTCACATTAGTTATATTATGGAATATATTTCGATCTTTGTTTGATACAGTCATGTTATGTTTCTGACAAAGACAGGAAATATCAGTCAGTTTGCGTCTTTCAAGAATATAAACTACGAAATATTTTCGTGGTTGGATTCCTAACTAGAATAGAGGAGTGATGTGTTAAAACTCAACTATTCATACATTTCTGGCTGCTCAGTTTCACTTTATCTCGTCTTAATTCACATGAAAGTGGGTAGTGCCGATGCTTTTTCCTGTGTCTATTTGGTTGCAGTATACTGTATAGGTATGTATGCGTATGTATTATCAAAAAAATAGAAAAACTACAACTTCAATTGAAAACATGGTTTTAATGTTTATGTTGTGTATATGTATTTGTATGTTTGTATAAATAATAAAACGGACTGTGGAAAATCGGCTATTTTATTTTCGAATTGCCCAATACACAAATATAAAGATCTGTGATTATAATGGAAAATTTGTGATTGGTAGTAATTGTTGATTTTGGATATTATAAATAAAACTTTTTTAGTTTTAAATTCATAATTTATAATGGAAAAATTAATGCAAGCAATTTCAATTTCAGTGGTCTTTAATCCCATCTCACATTATGTGAGCTAATTGGGTAGGGTTTTGAAATAAAAGATCAACTAAAAATTTCCAATTTGGTTTTGTAAAGATCAACCCCTTAGAGTTCTGGATCCCTTAACGAACAAAAAGTCTTTTCAAAAAAACAGTGTTCACTGAATTTCCATTTAGCGAAAAAAAAATCAACCTTCTCTTAATTGTTTCCTGTTATGTTTTGAGTGTTTAAATTTGTATCATGTGTACATACAGTATTGGACAGCATACTAAGCACATTGGACAAACATAATCACCACCCACGCTCACCACAGTTAGAACGAGATAAAGAGTAAATCGACTGTCGGAGGCTTAGGAATTTCGACTATTGACTCCATTTTTAAAATATCAGTTCTCTTTCATGCACAAACATTTTAACTGATGTTAGAGAAACATTCTATAAAAATGAAGTAATCTTGACAGTTTTTAGCTATGTATGGATAACTTATTAATTAGGTACAAATTTTAAATTTTTATTAGGAACAAGTACAACTGTCCTTTGATTTGCATGAAAAATATGCTGCTGTCGTTTTAATTTAAGGGATCTTCTGCTGTATGCATCGAGTTTACCGAATACGAAAATATGCAAAATCAACTTTTTCATCTAATACAAACTAATAGCCAGAATTATGTAGAAACTTGGATCAAATAAAAAGTTTTTGCTTGTCCAAGTACCATAATTTATATTAAATGGATATCGTGTTAATTGAGGGATCGATATACAGGTTCACACAGTTTGTCTAGGAACATATGAGAAACAACAAAAACCGGGACAATCTTCATCTGAGTTGAAAAGAGATGGCTGATAGAATCTATGTAAAATTACCCACTCTCAAGACTGTCCTATGTTCCTAGATAAAACATCTCAACCTGTATACATTTAAAAAAAAAAATTGAACTTTGGAAGTTTAAAGGTGAAGATTTTGTTTATATTCATGCATGTATGTTTGTACTAGAGAACGGATATATAAACTCAGCTTAAGTTCTTTAAGTGGTTGTCGCGCTTTTGCCCTAAACGGTGCATTTATGTATCGCTATTTCTAAAAAATGCTCTGTATCTTCATTGGTAAAATCCGCATTCGCACTACGTTTCTCTATTCCGCTTGCTTGTTTTGACTGGTGCCGTTAAGCCGAGTTGTAGTGATTTTAATATTCAAATTTGCTCTTTCACCTCGATATTTACGATACACATTAATCGATGTTAAATTATCACTTATCTATTGATTGAAATTGACAAAATGCTATGATTATTCAGTCACAAGGTCTTCCACTTTATAAATTTTTGGAACAATAAAAAAGCCACTTAAAATTTTGACTGACTACTAATCCCAATACACCTGTTTTTTCCCCCTCAAATTCTTTAAATGAAAAGATCTAAACCAGGTAATTGCGTTTAATAAATATATTAAAACAACAAAACAATTAAATTTTATACAATAAAAATTGATTTGCATATAATAAATTGAATTGAATAAAAGTAAATAATAATCGATTGAAATTAATATACGATGATGATTATTAATACAATTGAATGTGGTAATTAATTTTTTATTATTATTACTATTATTATAATATTTTTTGTTGTTGTTGTTGTTGTAATAATTGTTTCTGCTAAATTATTATTGTTGTTGTTGTTGCAAATTGACTACACGAAAATCTCTTGTCCAACTCAATTTATTAGCTTACAACATATGTTTTTTTCTACTACGTATAATTTATTCAAAAATATATAAAAAATATCTATACTTTAGAATGGCAGTAAATATTATTTATAACTCATTTGTAATTGAGATTAACTACCTATATATATGTATTATAGATTTATTTATTTATTCATTGAATAATTATAAAATTGATAAGTTCCTGTTGATTCAATTTTGAAAAACAATAGATTTATTTCAATAAAATGATTAAGATGAAATTATAAAAATAATTTGCAATGCTTAAAATATAAAAACATTGATCACTATATTTATTTAATAATAGTTATATACAATTTATTATAGTGTCATTTAATATTTAATAATACATAAGTGATTGTTTTTAATTGTTTAATTCATTATAGTTGAGTTGACATTTATAAAATGTCAATTATTCAACAACCAGCGACTTTATTACTTATTCTATTGTTATAAGAATTAATAGGTTGTATGAATTCTTTTTTATTAAGTTATTACAGCTTAATATTAATACCTAGTTACAGAAATGTATAATTTTCTATACATATAATAGTTGATTGGGTGAAATATGAGTTTTCAGGCTATTCACATCGACACATTTTATATTGTTCCCCATAAGGAATCAAATGATTTCATTGTACGTGTAGTAATTAGGAAAAATTGTTACCTTTAACTACTACATGATTAATTTTATAAAAACGATTTTTATAGTGGGTCTATTTGGATTCAATTGACTCCAACTCATTCAAAATAACGGTAATACATGTCCCCGATATTCTTATTCGCTCCATCAGTTCATCTTTAGTAGTCAAAGTGCCAAGGCAACAGTTGAACGTCTCCAAAGTCGTGTGTATTTGAATTTTTAATGCTTTCTATGATTGCCAAAACAGCGTTAATTACAGTGAATTAATTACTTGTCTAGGTCCGGCGTAAGTGGTTGTGCACTGCACAAGAATGCCAATTAGATGGGGGCGCCAAAATAACGTTATGAGTTCTTTTATGTAGTGTAGATTTTTGACTTTCCCAAAAACTAATTATTGTGGTACTTTTGTGGCAAAGGCGCCTTACCTGCTATGCCAGTCCTGTACCTGTCTGAATCTGTGGTGACCCTCTTTTAGTATCAATGATTTATTTATTTTCCTTTCAGTTTAGTTCGATTAGATGAGTAATCGCACTTATATGCAAATGGTAGGAAAAGTACATTTCCGTACTCTACCGGATACTGAACGCCTTGTCGTCTAGATACTGCAAAAGGTTGTTTAAAAAGAACCTACTGATGTAATTTTACCTTTCTCAGCGATATAGCCAGACGTCTAGACGAGGATTTTGCTCTATCTCTCTCTATTTATATGATTAGCTATTTTAATGTCAACTATAAATCAGGTGTCAGTTATCAACCATATTTTACAATAATTGACACCTACCAAGAGAAAAGTAAGCTATATGGCAATGTATCTTTTTATTTATACTATTATACAGGCTTGGCGTTTCTAATACAAGCATAGAAAGAATACTTGCACTACACAGATACTCCTAAGCCGCATCCTAGAATTCCGACTACTGACACCACACACTCTTATTACATTTGTTTAAAAATCTTACTTTTGTATCTTTGTCATGATCATGGTGAAACATCAGGAGCCAAATGTAGCAGATAAAGATCAACATTATCGGTCTTTTTATCGCATGCCGATTTATGAAAAACCTTTACGAATGGGTGGTATTTATTCCTATGTTCGTATTAGAAACGTCAACTCTGTAGATATTTACATGTTTTTTTTTTTAAATCTAGCACTATATCAGGCGTATAAGTCGACCCCCAAGATTTTACGCAATTTTTCAGTGTTAAAAATTCAAAAACAGTATAATTAAAGTTTATAGACTCTATATGGGACTCTAAGCTTTGATTGTTTTCCGGTTAGAATTTCAATGATGGAACATTATTAGACATCTGTGATTTAGTTTGAAAATTACCCACCAGCGACTTCTAAAAGGGTCTACTAAATATGCATTTTTATCAAAATCATAACATAAAGGGTATTTCTCGTTTTTTTTTTTTTTATTCAAAACGATTTAATTTGG
>JAZBGY010001199.1:3540-26665 GCA_037414755.1 Lydus trimaculatus | reverse complement strand
CCGTATCTATTGTGTCCTAATTTTATTACTAAAGTCAGTCTCTTAAGTCACCGATGCGACTATACGTTCTGTTTACTTAATTATACTAGCACTTTGGAGAAATTCTAGCTTTTCCAGTAAAAAAAAACAATGTCCAAATATATTATCAATAAACAAAGTGTACTAATTACAATGTCATTGTTTTATTATTTTCTCAGTAGAGGGTAAACTAAAGAGAGTTATACAAAATATAATAGATGAGTTAATATACCGTAAACTCAAATGTAAACAAAAGATCTACCCTGAACATTTAAATAATCTTCTACTGAATCTTTACAAGAGTTTCTGTTCTTCGACGATTAAAAATAAAGATGAAAGGATTGTAGGAAAGGGCAAGAGTAAGAGCGAGAGATGTATTTAGTGGAAATTGCCAATAAAGAGGAAGATGTGGGCAATGAAAAAACTTAAGAAACGTGCTTAACGTTGAATCGCCGACGGTAAAACGATAAATTGACTTAATTATTGAGAAGTTTTTGTTTTAGAATTCCCAGTCAATTATATTATAAAGCTTATAACAAACAATTCTTAACCTAAAATAGTTTTTAATTGGTATAAACGTAAGAATAACTATGGTACTGACCATCCTATTATTATAATTTTTGTTTGACAGAGATCGTAAATATTGCAAAATTTTACTATACATATAGGACAATATAGTGTAATGATCCGTAAATATAAGCGTTTTAATAAGTAGACTTGTCGTAAACAAGTTTTGTATAACAGACCACTAAATGTCTACTACATTACATGTCTGTGTTCATTATGTTCACCTTAAACAAAACTTCTAAAAACGCAATCGACGCATTAATCTATTTTTTCTAGAGGGTCAAATATATTTCAATACACAGTAACATTGTATTGCTAGAGAAAAATAACTTTGTAATAAAAAACGATAAAGGCCTCAGGTCGTATAATTTTTTGCGTGTTCTTGATGTTATCAACCGTACATACATCAGGTGATCATAATATAGTCTGTTGTTTTACAACATTCAGAAGCAGGTGCGGATTTACCATGACGCTAACGACGCTACTAGCGTCAGGCGCCGAAACGCTATAGGGCCCCCAAAAGTGCTCGGTCAAATGTAAGATTTTGCAATACAGTAGAGTATTAGAGGCTCATTCAACCGATTTTTTGATTATCTGGTCCCATTTTTACGAATTCTTAAATGCACATGCCATAAATATCTCTCAGTATTATCTTACATTTTCCCTAATCCGATAGGTGCTTAGTCCTGTAGTTCTGTAGTAGTCGGTCAAACGAATTTCCACTGTAACTTACTGTAAGTAAAGGTTTCGTAGAATTACTGGTTACTTTCTTCAGCTTAGCGGCCCCAAAATCATTATTAGCTTCGGGCCTCAAAGGGTGTAGATCCGCTACTGCTCAGTAGTTGGCAGATGTTCATAAAGACAAGCGCTATCGAATCGATTATTTAAGAATATAATTGAAGCTTCAGAAGCTGTTTCAGCAAAGTTTAACAACAAGAAAGGCGTATTCACTTCACTATCTCTATTAATACTCTATCTAGAATCTGTTTGCCTTGTATTAATGGAAAAATAACAATCGATATGAGTTGGTTAGTTGAGCTGACTGCAGAAGATGACGAGTGCAAAGGCAATCGATTTATTGTCAAGTGGGATAGTTTTGTATTATTTTTTTCAAATTAGAGTGCTTTAATGTTTCAAATAAAAAATGTCACAAATGCGTAATCTTTTCGTTACGTTTCGTGCGTTTTCCATTCTCACTGAAATATATGTAATTGACTGACAAAATCATATGCATTAAAAAGCACTGCTAGAACGACTAAATTGACACGGTTGTGAGAAATGTTACAAATGAAGTAATTTTGTGTCATTAATGTGTCACTATATGAAGCGTAAATTGCCTTGCAAATAATAGTAGACGAATATTGAAAACATGGAAAAGAACGATCAATTCTCAAGCTGGACGATCATTTAATAACATCTAATAACACCCATGTACTGATGTTATTAGAAATGCTTATGACAATGGTGACTATAGAATACAAATAGGCTTTGTTAAAATAGCCTGTTAGTGAAAAAACTGACAACAACTAGAATTCTTCACTCAAAATAACATACAACGACTACACTGCTACTGCTAGAATTCAGTACATAACTTTGGGCTTCATTTAGAATATAATTAAATACATTCGTGCATGTGTAATTATCCGTCTTGTTCAATTAACTGAGCCACCCTTCTCACGATTAGTTCGGTTTATATGCTTTTTCTAGCACGCAATACAAAATCGTAGTCAAGGATACAAGCATATTGTCAACTAAATTTTATGTAAATAAAGAAACTACTTCACAATCGGATCAATAAAAAATCTGTCGGTTGCGTTTACTCTTTTTACTATTTACAAGGTAGTAGTGTTGCCTATAGGTATAGAATAGTGATAGACAGTCATTCATACCTTTCAAAGTTCATCATACTTATTATTTAATGAAATTTCTATGACGTTTAGTGTGTATAGAGTTAGTATACTCGATAAGCATATTGAAAAGGCAGCTTACCTATAACCTCCATTTTGCCTTCACTTTGTGCTGAAGCAAACGATGGAGCTTCGGCTGAAACTTCACATCTGTAGGTACCACTGCTTTTCCAAGTCACTGCATTAAGTACAACTTCTTTACTGTTCGATTTTGACATCTACAATAAAAAAATATACTGTGGGAGTACCATAACGCCAAAGCCCTTTTACAAAAAATTTAATTATACTTCAAGTCTCGCCCTCCTGATTATAATTATACAAACAGTAGATCTTCAGAGAATCAGAACAATTTATTTTTTCTGTGTATATTTTGCAAAATAAAAACTGTATATTAGTTATTAATAACAGTATTAAGTTGAACTGATCTAGCAAAATTGTTATTACTTGAGGTAGATATTGGTTTCTTATGAAATCTCGCAATACTTGCGATTTCTGAGACCACCCCACTTTGCATGAGATTTAGACTCACACTCTTTTCTGCAGCTTTATAAGTAGACACATGCCTTGTAATATGAACCGTAAACAGCCTTATGTGGTTTCCGAATTGATACCAATAACGGTTTCTCTTGGTTTTTATGGGACTAGTAATTTCCAGGTATTTTAAAATAGTTTTTACCTTACAAAGCTCTAGCTTATTAACGAAAAAAAAAAGATTTAAGTGCGGTTGAAAATCACCTGGTCTTGTAATATTAATAAATCTGAAATTTTAATTTAAATACAAGTATTGGATTGAAAGATGTTGTCTCACAAGATTTGTGAGCTGCTGAAGGGATAATAAATACATCTGACCTAAGCCAAATTTTACAGCCAGCTGAAATATGGGGAGATAAATGCAAGCCCTGCTACTCTACTAATGGAGATTTCCCGATATTTTTTAAAATATCAGCACCCAATTCAACTACTTCGGTTATTATATGTTGACAGTTGAGTATGGACTGAAACCTCTTGTCGATTATCATCAATTATATCAATTCTTATTTCAGATCCACTAGTTGCACTGGTTGCTGTATTTTCAGACACAACTGAAAATGTCGTATAATTCGATTATGACTTACCTATCTTGTAAGTTCAACAGCATATTTTTCCCGCACTGTCTTATCTCTCGTATGAGCTCAGCTATAACTTTTTAAGCAATTTTTCATAGACTTTATCATGATCAGAATGTTTTATTTTACGTCCAGCTATTATTATGCTAAAACTGACATTATTTAACTTTGAAATTAACTAATTATTTGACATTAAAACTCTAACATGTGGTATACTTATCGCACGAAAAAGTATTATGACTACTGTTTGTATATTTGTAATCAGGAGGGCGAGACTTGGAGTATAATTATGTCTATCAGACAATTATATCAACGAATTTGACTCACAATCAGATGATAGTTAAAGTTACCTTGTACATAGGTAGTAGCATTTAGGAGGTGGGAAAAGTGGCTGATAACATTAAAAAATTATGCAAGATTGAACAAAGAATCACTACAGCTTAAACTCTGGAATAGGTAGGACAATAATTTTTCCGTTTTCACTGATAAATAGGTACATTTAGAACAAATAAAGCGTATTTGCGTTTAATGACGAATATAAAATTAGAAGTTGCTTAGATATTGAAGAAAGATTACTTACATCAACATTTACACCTTCGACTGCATACCAACTGGCTTGTGGTGAGGCTTTTGGTACAAATCTGTTAAATAAAGTAGAACACAGAGAAAAAAGGCATAAGTAGAAGTTGTTTGTATGTAGTACAAAATCTGAAGAACTGCTGACTCATTTTAAACAGTCACATACGTTAGTTAGGTTCGATTAGATTCGATCAGATCGTATTATAAGTGATTTATTTATTAGTGGTAGATATACCGTAAGATTTTCAAGAGTAGGCTCATAGGAAAAAACTAGCATTAACCAGTCTTACGACTTTGAAATAAGTTGAAGTGAGATGTAGACAAAGCACGTGGCCAAAGGTTGTTTCTCTCGATCTCACTTCAACTTATTTGAAAGCCATAGGACTAGTTAATGCTTGTGTTTCCCTATGAGCCTACTCTTGAAAATCTCACGGTATTGTATAAGTACTACACTGTGCAAAACAATATACTCTATAAACTAACCTGTAGAATTCTTCATGTTCTTTATACCATTTTACTGAATAAAGACTATCATTTGCCAAATCGTAGTCACATCGAAGTAGGGCACTGTCACCAGGTATTCGATAAGGTGGCACTTTAGCTTCTATCATTTTTAAAGCACCGTTTCCTGAATGACTGCTACTTACTGCTACACAGGGTTTCCAAACACAGTCATAAGCAAACGTAAGAGGAAAACAAAACAGAGATCGCTTAATGAAGTAGAGAATGTGAAACAAAACTAAACATTTCAAAGTTGCTAACATAGCATTGGCTACCATAATATTTATCGTAACAAGTTGGTGAATCATTGAATTTATTAAGTTTTCAATTACAACATGTCAAAGAAATGAAGTATAATTTAAGCAATAACGATCTTCCAGTATTGTAGAAATTATAAAACTTCAGTTAAGTTGATAACACAACAAGTTTGTAAACCAAGTACCTCTAGTGTATACACAGAACAGAACAGCAATAGGAGATTTTAAAGCTAAAAGCAACCAGTTACACAATGAAACTGATAGAATTGAAATGGAGGAAGAAAAGACATTTGAGTATTTTCTTTTATTATAGGTACACTTTCAAGAGTTAGTCCTTGTTAACTTTTATATTGTGATGTCCGTACTCTTGGATAAGTAATGCAGTTCAGTTAAACTCCTAATGACGTACATTTAACAAATAGTAATCTCTCGTAAAAGCTTCACGATACTTTAAGTCAAAAAACTATTCATTTGCAGTATTTTTGCCTCAATATCGGTCATTACAGTTATTGATTTTAATGGTAACACCAATAATGAACAAGCAGTTTCTTGTGACAGAAATTCCAGTTTTCAGTCTATGGTTATTTTATAATGAGTTATTGGTAATTCTTACATTTCCTTAAGCGATCTTTCTATATGAGGCTAGTGAAGCTTACCAAAGATGAAATGTAGAAATAACGGATGCAGAATGATGTATGGTAGAATAAGCCTCATATTAATGGTTTTGTAAGCCTTAGCTTTATTACCAACTTTACTGCTGCGGCATAAAACATCTGCAATGTGTTCTCAATCATGAAGAGTCTGAAATTAAATAGATAATATAATTGGTGTACATCTAAATGAATAAGAAACTGTTGTTGAGCAGTTGATAAGTAAATTTTTGCTTGAACATTAATTAGTGATTTTTCAAATAGATAAAGCTTAAACTACCACAGTCAGTAAACTGTAATTGATAAAGAATTTAAATGCTTAAATAATAAAAATTAGTGCGCATTTAGGGTTTACCAGTTGTCTTATTATAACGTAAAGGATGTGCGAGGTTTGACATTCATTTAATTTTAATGCTGGAGCAGCTGATTAGCCCCAGCTAGCCTTAATTGTCAAACTTACGAATACACTCAAGGCATTTGTTTTAAGCCTTACGTATATGTCTGAAATTATGCTACTGACTACATAAAAAAAAAACATAATACTAAGGTTGCATACAGACCAGAAAAGAAAATATAGAAGAAAACTACCATGACAGTATCAATTTGTTCTAAAGCTTAATATATCGATTACCCCTTGTAATTACTCTGATGAAAACTAGTTCAAATAATTCATTATTCTTTTTTCTCATTCTGAAACGAATTTATATTTTGTTAAATCTTCTTGCTTGCGGTTGATTGGTATTAGTTTAAGAAATCCTGTAATGTACCTTGCCTAGAAATAGAAATGCCCAATGACCTGAGTATGCTAAAATTTTACTCCATAATATACAGAAAACCAGAACACTAACTATAAACTATAAAGCAGGAACTAGTCTTGAAGTTTCTCTTTATCTTTAATAACTTTTTCTTTATATAGCTGTAAAGTATAAGATTATAAACAAAATGAGTCATATTCTTAGAGAGTTTGGTCTTCTCTCGAAACATCTAACATATTTGTAAAACCGTCCTGTTTTCTCTATCGTATTTATTACGATGTTCACCAACAGTACTGGGAATGTTAGATGTGAACTCTGTAGTTTACGATTAGACACTTAAACTGCAACAACGATAAGTTATTTCTTGACATTCTCTATTCCGAGCTATCAGACTGATCTAACTGCTTAGAAATACAAGATACTTTCTGTCTCTACTACCTTGTTTGTTAACTTTTAGTTTTTGGTCTCTACAACTGCTCTCTAAATATATAACGAGAACTTAAAACTTCGTTAAGAGTCATCAAATCCAAATCATACCTAGATTGGTCTGTCTTTGTTGCGAGATCAAACTCGAAAAGTTTACTATATACAAAATCGACAAGACTGGCTGCGCTATTATTGATAACACAACTATCCAGTGAAAGGTTCAACAATTCAGTTGGGATAAGAATGACATACAAACTGACATCCTCTTACTTTGATGCAAAGTTATCAAGAAAGGTTCCAACTCTGACCGCTCCAACGGTTGACGACTGAAACAGGTCAAACTCATGAACTAAAGTATGAATAGCTTTCGAATGATAAAAGCGCAAACTTAATAATAATAATAATAATAATAATAATAATAATAATAATAATAAATACAAAGTAAATATTATAATTATATGGAACAACACTGTGTAGATGTTTACGGAGGTGAGTTTAAATTGTGGAAGATCATATGATTTTATTACCACGTTAATAACATACTTAAACAGATAGAATAACAATTAGAAATACGTAACGGACTTCAACTAGTAAGTTTTTTGAACTTCTTTTGGTTGGAGATTTAACTTGGTCTTGCAATTAACGAACAAGTTATTCAAATCTTACTAAAAATGAGTTGGTTTAAATCCAAATTTAGGCAAACCTATCTATTTAGTAACGCTAATTAGTATAAGCAGGGCCGGCCTTCCGTATAGAGAGGCGTAAACAGTCTTTTAACGATAAGCTGTTTTGGAAATTTCTGCTCGATCCCACTTTGATGGGCGCCCATGCTTAGAATTATTTAAAATTCCAACAATGTACATAAATTTAGCAGAAAAATTACAGAAATTAATAGAAATACAATGAGATTGGAAGCATATCACTGTTTAGTCATTATACAGCCCTGGCCAAGCATCTGCGAACATTGGAAAAATTCCTAGCTCCACTCACTCTTAAGGGTTTCTCATAAGTTAGAATGAGATGAACGGAAAAGAAGGGCTACGATGTTTGTGAATTCCAGCCTTTCTGACAACCCACAACTAGACCTTTTTCTAAACATCACACCCCTACCCATTCACAAAAATTCTACAAAGATGTTGAACATTTGCCATCTTTGTCATGATCATGTGGAACATTGGTGAAAAACCACTGGGCAATGTTATCAGACAAAGATCGAATTACATTTTTATCTCTTGACAACTTACTATGATTGTTGATTTTTAATACATTTTAAAGCAAAGCAAAAAGAAATTTAATTATTAATTAATTAGAATTTAAAGGTTTTATAGGTTTATAGTGACCTTTGAGACTGCTATGAAAGTACTACTAGCAAAACGTTCTCGCTTTGACTTATATACCTCGTAAAAAAAATTATATTTGGTTCATTTTTACCAGTGACAATGCGTGGGTGTAGGCTACCGGTGTGCAAATATTCGCTTTGCCTCCCCTGATAAACTTTTTAGGAAACCACAGTGAAATATTATAGCAAATTATATAAAAACAACAATAATTGTAGAAAACGTATAAAAGTAAGCGGAGGCAAATAAAAATATCCATCCCCTGAAATGTGTCTCGCACGGGCTCCTACTAGGGAAACGTAAATATAGACAGGTACATATTTTTAGAAAAATCAAGTACAGTGTATGTAACTCTATCATTATAATCGTTTAATACATAAAATTAACAATATAAAATCAGTAAAAACGAAAAGAAAAAGTGGAAATTTTTTCATGAATCCACATCCTTTTATTTTATAAGAATTGATACCAAGGGTAATAAATGATACATAGATTGAAAGTACGTTTAATACTGTTTAAAAGCAAAGCAAAATTCTATATCTTTACATTTAGCCGGAATTCACCCTCAAAGATTCACGTGTTTTACCCTCAATAAGGTAGAAAGGGGTGAAAAACCAAAGCAAATGACATATAATTGCTTATAGCTATACACCCCCATACAAGACACAAAAAAAATTATTCTTATAATTCAATATAATCAATTTTCTCCCTTAAACTTGTGTACGGGCACGGACGGCAAAATACGTATCCCTTAGAATGAATCAGTTATCCAAATCAGGAGTTTCCACTTCGGAAGGTTTACTTGTCATCACTAATATTAATATGTGCATATTATATTATTAGTAATAGTCTCTGCATTGACAAGGATGAAATTGTTTTTATTTTCAGATCATTTCTTCTTACAATTGCTTTTCTAGAGCAGTATTGTTTTTACGTTTGTTGTAACCAAAAATTTAGATTGAAATTATTACAAATGACTGTCAAAATCTAGCAACACATTCTTAAGGTTATACTAGACGATCTGGCAAAGTGGCAAAAATCTATCGATTTCAGTTGGCAGTTATGTTCCTACAGATATCTGCCTATATGTGACACAGTAATTTGACATATCTGAACTTTTGATCTGAACGTACCTGCCTACGAAAATCGACAGATTTCTAGCATTTCGCCAAACCATCTAGTATCACCCTTAATTTCTTGAATTGTATAATCAGAGGCCTAATGTCACAGCGCCGTAGTGTCTTCGTGCCGTTGTGTTCGCGCCCGAGTATCTCCGCGCTCGAATGGCCGCACTTCAATAACCCGCGCCTGAGTGACCGCGCCCAAATGTCCTAGGCTGGCCTCAGCCTATGTTCACTGTGTTAGAACCGGTTTAAATACATGTTTCCATTCTCAAAGCTTATAAGCACTGGTAACCTGCCTTCACTGTGTTTGCACACTAACAGCACATGTGCAGTAAGTAAATTCGATAATGTTATAATCAGGATTTGAAATTTGAAGGACTGTTCGTAAAATAATTCGATCATGCGAAAAATAAAGTGTAATACACACGCGTTAAGTCCTTCTCACAATGCTCGTGTGATTGCAACAATCGCATTATAAGACGAACTTACCGCACTTGTATTACAATCTACTATTTCGCATGATCGTGCGTTTGTATGTATTTACAAATGCTGTTGATAGATACTGAAAGTTGAACTTACAATACTGCGTCTGGGTTCTGTGTGAACCAATAAAATACAGTGCGGTAAGTAATATCATAACAGCAGAAGTGCGGTAAGTAAAGTAGGTTCATAGTATATTGTAATACAAGTGCGGTAAGTCCGTCTTACAATGCGAGTGTGATAGTTGCAACACGAGCGATAGCGAGTGTTGCAATCACACGAGCATTATAAGAAGGACTTAACGCACGTGTATTACACATTATTTTTTGTATGATCGAATTATTTTACGAATAGTTCTTCATATTTCAAACATTGGTGATAACATTATATATAGAAACCTTACTTACAGTTCTGCGTTTTGCAGTGTGTTTTATTGGTTTCTATAGAAACCACCCACAATATTGTAAATTCAACTTTCAGTATCTATCAACAACGTTTGTAAATACATAAAAACGCACGATCATACGAAAAAGTTTTTTTTTGCATTTAAAAAAACAATACACTTTAGTCTGTCATGTGCCTCGGTGTTTGTTTTTTAAAACTTTATATTCTCGAAAGCTTCCATTCATGTTGTAATAAAACACACTAAATCACAAATAAACTTCTGCGTGCCGTATCCCAATATGAACACACTATGCACGTTGGAATGGCTTTTTTAGAGGCAGACCTAGTGATAAGGTAATACAGTACCGATCGGCATAAGAGGAATGCGTCTTTACGATGCAAAAAGTACACAAAACACTAAAAAAATAAACTGATGTTTTTAATGCATTATAAAGGTACTTTGCCTACTTGAAAAAGCAGTTTAATTATAAATTGTTTCTTTGTTTTTTTTTTATGTAGTTCGGAGCTTCTTTGTAAGTTTTAATCTGAAGTTGATATGTTACTGAATATCGGAGTTCTTAGATTAAAAATAATAAGGATCTGTGAATTTCTATTAAAAGTTACAACTTTTAAAGAGAAATTCAAAAAAAAAAAAAATTAAATATCTTACATACTTTATTTGATTCTCGGGTCTGTTTTAATATAAAAATCAATACTGTTAAGAAGCAACATTTTGAAACCGTGATTTTTCACGTTCTAGACTAGGGTATTTTTCACATGGTAAAGGTAATCCGTGTTACAACACGAAGTACGCTCCCCACCACGCTAATAAATAAAATAACCGCATTTTTGGATGTGGAAGCGTTCGAATGATTGACGAGCTATCTCTGCATTGCGTTATTGCTTGATGTGTGTGTGTGTGTGTGTTTTTTTGTACCAGGATGTCATTGACTTGTGTGTTTTTGCAAATGATGTATGAAAATACAGATCTTGATAATATATTCACTTACAATTAGTAAAATTCCACACGTTATAAGAGACAATCAGTGATTGTTAATATCTAACAATTTAACAAGATTAGGCTCGATGTTTTGTAAAAGAAAGGGTCTAGGAAAAAGATTTTTGTCGTAAGATAGATTTAATGAGCAAATTATTTTTAACTTCAGTTATATTACGTTGAAATCATATCTAGGGCCTTTTTAATAAATAATGTAACATACTGTATAATTCTTGGAAATACTGTAGGCCAGGGGTACCCAACCTTTTTGTACCTTGTGGTACATTTTTCAGATTGTAGTATTTTATTAAGAATTGGAAGACGGGATCAAAAAGCAGTGGGGTCATGAAAAACAACCTGTGGGGGCCATGGTACCCGCAGACACACAATATTGTTAAGACGATTATCTTTGAGAGCCCTGTATATTTAATAGTTGTAAAAGATAAAATGATAAGAAATAAAAATGAGTACTTTGTAAAATCTCCTTTATGGTTATAGAAACTTGATTTATATGAAACAAAAGATAACGATGTGTTTTAAATAATAAACTGCCACCGCATTAATGATGGTCCTCATTATTGTTTACTATTCACATAAATAATTTAAGTAGATCGGCGGGATCTATTTCGAACAACAACTTCCATTATATAGAGATGGAATAGTAATTGATGAATTTATAATGATTTCGTGTCTAACCGTCTGGAACATATTAACTATAGACTTTACGAAGAAGCAGATAAATTATCTATTGTGTCATTTTTAAGTTACGATTGCGTTTATTTGTAAACAACAAGTGGGACGAAAGCAAATTATGTCAATAAATTCACGCCAACTTTAGCAATAAAAGCTGCTCATTAGACACCAGATCCTTTAATTATGAACGATAAATGCAAATGGAATCTTGAACAAAACTGTTAAGTCTTCTCTAAGTGATACTAATTATGTTAGATTTGATTTGAAAGTTTGAAGTCTCAGTCAGTTGAAAATTGTTTCACAAAATTTACCAGAATTTAAAAAAATGTGGTCATTTTTTCAATTCTTAGAGGGTTAACACCCGTTTTTAATTATCAATATTATGGCAACTTACAAAATACTCGCTTTTCGGCTATTTAGCAGATTACGACGTTATGATATAACCAAGATTTTTCAAAAGTTATCTAAGCACTAAGAATTTTTATGAAGTATGCGGTTAAAAGTTTTCCCTATTCAGAAAAATCAGCAAGTTAACTACATTCAAGGAGGTTGTCTCACAAATCTTAAAGGTAACAAATACTCTCTCACTCACAGTTTCTACGTGAAAAAATGTACTTTTTCCAAATCGTACCAGATTTATTTATAAATTTGTCGGATGCTGCTTTCAATTATATTTCATATAATCACTAGACAATAATTACATTTACTTATGAAGAAAACGTCATCATTAACTGTAAATCGTAGTACATTTGTAGTTAATGTTCTACTTACACTTAAACAATCTCAATCGAACGAATACAAACCGCTGCCACATAACCACTGCAGTCCAGGATTTGCTATCCAGAACTCTGGCATATACATTTTCATCAGATTCGGGCACATGCGCGAGCTTTCTCCCATTAGTGAATAATTGCTTTGTACTAATTTAAGACTACATCATATCGTATAACAACATACTCGAATTAATAGTGTCTTTGATTACGCTAGAATGAACGGTGGTAAAACATGAGAGCAATTAACATAGTAGCAATTACTAAAAGTATAAGAATAGTACAAAAAACAATAAAAGTAGATTAAGCAGACTTTCGATTTAAAACCTTTGACTTATAACTGAAATTAAATTTTATATCTGCAACAAAAAAAAATAGCTTTATTTAAAAATACATCGACTTTGCGTTGTGCAAGCTACTATGCAAATTAAGTGATCATTGACCATGTAAAGAAAATGGCGTGTTAATAAACACGTGTGTATTGATAATACCATATAAGTATACCTAACTATCTCTATAAATATTTATTTGAATTATTGTTTTTTCTCCTAAATTAATACTGAGACTTCACAAAACATATGTGTATACACTAAAAAAGCCACATTGATACCGGCAATTCGTGTTTAGATATCAATAAATTTAGATTTCAATAAATAACAAAAATTTAATTGGTAAAGATACTGAAAAATGCCAATTTACACAGATTCTTAACACGTTCATCCGGTATGGACCAGTGGTGGTCCACACTAGGCCTATAGAGGAAAACGATTAATCGATTCGTTGACTTGAAAAGAAACTATACCGAATCGAGTTAACTGTTAAAGCGATTTTTCGGTTAAAAAAATGAACTTACAAATCGAAAATAGAATCAATTTGACTTTGTTAGAGCAATTTAAATCAACAAAAATAAAATCGATTCAATAGTAACAATGAAATAAGAAGGAATTATGAAATTATTTAAATTATTAAAATACAAATTACAAGTCTTTTATTATTTATGTATATTGCTAAGCTTAATCCTTTAGGAAATTTTTGCTTAATGGCAAATAGGCACTGCATCGATGTTTTTTTTGCATATCAATTATCGATTTAAATCTGTTGTTCATATATCTGGCCGATCAACTACGTAACGATTTATGTTAAGTATAAACACGGTAATTTAAAAGCGATACAAGAAAATTTCTAATTTCTATTACTAAAATGGATCAATGCAATTTTTTGTCATATATTGAAAAAATGGAATTCATTAAAGAGGTTTTATAGTCAACATAAAATAGCTACCATTACAAAACAAATTGCTTCCATAGTTTGTTATTGTACGACCTTTTGCTGAAAAAGTACAATAACAAAAACTTCCATCATATAATGTAGCACTATAAAAGATAATTCAAATAATTAAAATTTAAAAACCATGATTTTTAGATTGATTAGTCAACTTATTGCACATTGTGTATTGCATATATGGTCTTCTATCTGATCTATGCTACAAATTGTGGAATTTCTCTACGATACACCACTAATCAAGAACTGCACTTGTGTTCATACGAGTTTCAGCTCTCTGTGAGATCTATGAGACTTGTAAAATACCGGTAATTGCAGAGGCCCTACTTTTTGAAGCCCTAAGTTAATAACAATGCGTTTCTGAATGATGGATTAGAGCTGAACGGTGACACATAAATACTTTTTTGCCAGTTAATTCTTTAACATATTCATTTTGTGTTATCATGGTTACACACATTTTTGGCTCCAGTGTGCAATGTGTAACAATCAGTTTTGATAGTCTCTTGGTGCTTAAAATTTGGATCCATTCTTGTTTTGTATGATCAGCACGTTATTAACCACGTGACGCTCTTGATGTGTCAAAAAGAATATCTACAAGGTGCTACATGGAGCGGCAGTGCCGCCACGTGGGTATGAAGAGCCTTTGTACAAAGTTATATTTCAGCGCCCCCATGAAACAGAATTTTCAAATCAAACTGAATTTTTTTCAAAAACGACTCTTCTTCATTTGATAAATTTTTTTATTTATGTACATACGTCAAACTTCAGTCCTATTGAAAGGTTACTTAGAACCTGTAACTAGGTGTACAACAATGGTGCATAAAATTATGGAGGAGCCACCCTGAATAACCTCATTGGCGGTTTATTTAAGCAAAAATCCTGATACAGATCAATTTTTGTTTTAAGAAACACATGTTTCAATGACAAATGTGATCCTAAATTGTAAGCAGGGTCAACTAGCCCCTCATTTGAAAGGTCAGCAAATTCTCTTTAAAAAAACAGATATTCTTTTCCAGCTTAACTCGTTGGTTAATTTATTGGTATGTATTTGATTATAGGTAGAGTGATTTATAGTTATCTCATTACTAATCTACAACAATGTTGTGTGCAACATTCTAATTCTTTGAAATTATCAGTAATCAAGAAATGTGATAGTAGAGCTGTTTCGCAATATCATTACAATTCAACCGATTTGAGGAAAATCAAAAACTTTCATTGGTAACCGAAGTGAACATAATAAATCTTGAAATCTCTTGTCGCTCTTGACATACTAGTTTAAAATTATATATGTGTGTGTAGTTAAGTTTCACATTCAAGAAAGTAGAAAGACAAAAGCTGGTTTAGAGAATTCCCATGATACATCTTCTATAAATACAGCAGGATGAGAAATATAGACGACAGTTTGATTGCATTTATTCATTATACAAAATTTGACAACAAATCAAAATCTATCGACAATTGTCAATTTGATAAACCATTTGATTGAGTGCGTCCACTAAATTTTAAAGCAATTTTGCTTATCTAGCAAGGGGCTGTGATATTGTCGACTCAAGCATAAGAAAGCAAATTTTCTACGCAAAAAGCTAGGATATGGGAATATAAAGTCTGCTGATGACAGCAGAACGTGGGAAAATCGTAACTGCTGAAGATAGAAATCATTACCAGTATCAGATATTTATATTGTTGTAGCAACTATACATATAGAGCTTTATAGTAACAAAACAGAACATATATGAACTGTTCGTAGAACTGTTAATTAAATTAAGGAACCTAATGATTTTCAATATTTCCTTCAGTTCCTTCTAGGCAGCTTCTGTTCTTCTCACCCCCATGTAAAAACAATTAAGTAAATTATCAAGTTTTTGACAAGTTATTCAAGAATTCATTTAACTTGACAAGTCAATATTGTCCAAAAACTTGACAATTTAGCCAATTTGTTACAAGTCGCTTGCAGCTTTGTTCAGTTAGCACATTGAATGCTGGCACAGCAGCCGAATTCACATCGAAAAATTCGACAATGAAAATCAACGGATAACTCAACTATCATAACAACACAATCGTTGATATAATCAATGACATTACCGTTTACAGCTTAAAAGAGATGCACATATCTCAGTCCTGCTGCAATTATTTCTCAAATACTTAACCGACACTATAACTTATTTACCTTGTTAACGTAATTCAATAAATAGTAAAAATTTCATTTAGAAGGTAAACGTGAACAGGGCCGAAACCGGCTATAGACAGAGTAGGCACCAGCCTAGGGGCGTCAACGGGCTAGGAGAGCTAAATTTTTCAATCGCTTACGAATTATACAGAGGGAAAACCAAGAATTGCAATTTTCTATCTTTCGCTTGTAGCACCTATTATTCAAAGGAATATTCCATTTTTGAATTTTGGTGGATGCGCCGGGATACTTTCGCGCGTGGAATTTGAAAAGTTTGGTGGAGACGCCACGCGTACACTTTAATTAAAAAATGTTAGAAAAAGTTTTCAATTGAGATGACAAAGTCTTTAATTCTGTGGAATAGCAAATTTTCGATACGACATTTAGTTTCATCATGGCCATCATCAAATTAATTTTTTTAATATTCAATCATTTTAATCCCGGTTTGTCTATATCCAAATTTTCCCTTGTTTCGGCCCTGAACGTGAAAGATTATACGGAATTCATCATTCTTTCATTTTTTTGATTATAAAACAAGTCTGTGGCAAATGAATAATGTAACAAAGGGCATCGTTCCCGTTAACAAAGAATTTTGCAAATGCCATGTAATCAATATTTGACATCAAAGCATTATTCGATTCAAAAGGTTTCTTTTGAAATACTTACACGGAATGATAGGTGATTTTATACAGAAATTTTACTCTTTTCCGCCTATGTACCGATTGATGTTTTTTTTTCATGGGAAGTGTGAACTTTGAAATAAGAACAAATTGTTATTAGATTTACATGTTTCATACAAAAAAAAAAAAAACATTATGATGTACATATTTATTTATAAATAATATACAGAACAATGTTGGCTTCCTGTCTGGACAATATAGTGGGGTGGACAAGTTCAGTTGAGAGGAGCTATATCTTGCGCCCGGTAATTTTTTCACTGTGATTGAAAAATCACAATCACTGCCTGTGATGGATTTGTTACCAAATCTCAAACTGTAATTTTTGCAGTTGTGATTCACAAGCACCAGTCATTCTCTTTTATCAGTACCAGTATAACTAGAGAAGACAAACGTATCCCAGGTTAAAATCATTGTAATTTTCTAATCTCAGTAGCAGTTAACACTAGGACTAGAAATTCATCGCTTCGCTCATCTCCTACGTCGTTATATTAATCAACAAGTTGTAATAATCGATAAAGTTGTATTTAAACAAAGAAGCGCACAATGTACCACTTTCAATTTACATTGAAATGGGAGCTTATTATTAGTATATTTATATATCAGTAGAATCTTGGAAATAGGGACATAGGGGAAAACAAGCACTAACCAGTCTTACGTCTTCGACATAAGTTGAAGTGAGATGGAGAGAAACACCATCTGAGTGCGTGTTTTGTTTCCATCTCACTTCAACTTATTTGCCAGCCATAAGATTGGTTAATGCTTGTTTTTCAGCAATGTACCTATTTCGATGATTTTTGCGGTATGTCGAAATCAAGCACATGAAACGTTTCTTACAATTAGTGAAATAAATACAAACTTCTCAAGGAAAAGCTGAAAAAGTTGGAAAATGTGAAAGATCACAAATCACGTGTACATTAACGTAATAATTATATAATAAGAATTACAGAAATATAAAGAACGTATTTTCAGCTTTATAAAATTGTATAAATTGTTTCTCAGCTAAAAAGTTTGTTTTTAATCCTCTGATAAGCGAAAAATGCTTCGCATCCATACACCTCCTTTTCTTCATCCAAGACATATGTATATGATAACTTGTAGCAAAATGAAATGAACCGAATGAAAAGAAAGTCACGGAATAATTCAGATAATATTGTATCGTGGATTTTGTTGATAATTTTTATGATTCTTTCTTTCATTGCAGACATATCCAAAATATGAATTATTCATCTATAAACGTGACAGTTCGGGCTATATTATCGTCCACATCAAGAATGCTGCCTTAAATAGCAATAATGCATATTTATAAGACGAGACTAATTTACTGAATTTATTTTTCAATTACAAATGAATATCCCATATTTAAGTGTGGATTGACTTTCTAAAATACTTTACTGAAGGTAGACTTCTCCGAATCAGAGTAAACTGGGCTAACCATTTAACGAAGAAATAACTGGAACTTATACAATGGTTGTCTTACTGAAACTTTTTGGACAATTAATTGGAATAATTGAGGAATAAAATTGTTACAGTCTAATTTAGTTTCAATAGGTCATTGTCGTACAGGGTTGTTTCAAAGAAAATTCGAATTTATGCTATTCTGTCGTATTTCCGAGACAATTCTAGGTCACTACCAACGGTCAATTAGTCCTTGGGTGTTACGATATTATTCCCCGAAATTCCTTTATAAAACTAAACACCCAGAAGACGGGCTATTTCGAAAAAATTAAAATGTACCTTTACATAAGAACACCTCAGCAATAATTTACCTCAAGGAACATGTCGTGTACGTTGTCTGCAAAAAGGCCTAACAAACTTTGGAATTTTTGTAATGACTCTATGCCGTGTTCAGTGACATAAATTCCGTATGGCTGTCACCTTTACTTTGTTTTTGTGAATTTTTATTTTGGAGAAAGTGAAAAATCCTAGAAAACAGTGGAGATCGAATACTCATAGAAAAAGTGACGTCTGTTGATATCTCATTCATTCTTTATGATACCAATCATTTTCTATCGTCTACCTTCCCCTATGTCCGGAAATTTCTGAAGTGGCCCGTATTGTCCGTCAGAAACATACAGTCAAAAAACGAAAAAATCTGAAAAACTATAAGCAATTTTCCAAAACAATTATAACAGTCATACGTAATTCGTGTCGCTCAACGCGAATTTCTTAGTTACGGCACAGGATCATTATACAAATTCCTAAGTGAATGTCCGTTAGGCCCTTTTGCAGACATAGCACGCGAAAAGTCACTTAGGGTAAATTAATGCTGAGATATTTTTATATAAAGCTACACATCAATAAAGATTAATAAACAAAAAAGATCAGAAAAACCTTTACTAATATCCTTAATCTTCTTATTTAAAGATCAATAAGCATTTAAAGGTACATACATAGCTCATACTCTAACAATAAGGTATCTTATTGCCGCATTATAAGTTTTAAAAGAAACTTGATAAACATCCTTGAGGACACAGATAGCTCAGAATATTTTCTCAATACTTAACACTGATTTTTGGCTTTTATTATCAAGAAGGATTTAGTACTTAGTAAAAGGTTTGTTTGAAGTTTCATTAATAACAATTAAAAAACACAACGTTTCGATTGGTGACAAATCTCCAATTGTTATCAAGTGAAAACTAATAATTCGTCTTAAAGGCTACTATTTGTATACCGGTCGATTCACGGTGGTAGATACATTGGAAAATAGACAATCAACAACCAACGTTACGACAGTCAAATAAGTTAAAATGAGATAAAGAGAAAAAGGCGGTTACATTATGAAAAATTTTTACTATTGTAGACACCTATTGTACACCATTGATGGTTAGTTCGATCCTGTTTTATGGATAAGAAAATAACTGTGGTATTAGTTTGTGATTCTCTGTTGAAGAAGACAAGGAGAAAACAGATTCTGGACACCTTTGTCATGATCGTTACGATATTTTTTTCAAACAAGGATACCAGATGAACACATTTTAAAACTGATGCATCGGACAAAGAGCACACTACATTTTGTATAAACTTGAAATTGTTCGAATTGTTTGTTATTTCTTTTAATCCATTTAATTTGTAGTTGTTAGTATTAATAGAAATTGTTATTTTTCAAAATCATCAACTTATTGTTAGTTTATTTTAAACACGGACTGCGTGTTAAAAGAATGGCAATAAATTATAATTAAACAGTTTGTGGTTACTTTTTCCATTTTATTTGTCTCTCATTTCTATTATATTTTCACTGTATTTCTACCTATTTGTACAAATTTAGACTTCGATTGCTACTGTTAATACATCGTATAACCGCAAACTGGAATGAAACAAATTCAAGATACTGTAAAAATAAAGGGGTGTGAACTTTATTACTCCATATACAAAATAGACAACGAAAGATCTAAGTAACTTATTGTACATTTTATAGATCTATAACATACGTCTGTTTTATATTTTATTTATGGTTTATTATTCTGTCATATTTATGGAACATGTCATCCCTCGAAGTATCAAACTGTATTGACATGATTGTTCACAGTGAATCTAATATCTAATCCATTGCTTCACATGTTTAACTTATAAACTAGTTGACACGCAAAACGTATTTGGTGTAATAACAAATTGCTACTGAAGTCCGATAAATGTTCCGGTATCATACAATTTATAGGCACTCACATATAATGAGCATTTTTTCAACAGAGCGACACATCGAAAAGTTTTTAGATAGGTATACCGTAAAGTGTTATCGTTATAGAAGTGAATACGTCCAAAACTCTGAAATGCTATTATAATTCTATTTTGAGCAACATGACATGAAGTAATAAAAAAACTTCGATTAAATTTCGTTGAAGGTGTCTATACAATGAAGCTCCTTTAGAATGCTACAAAACATTGTCTTTAATTCTATAAGTATGGGCCAATGGTTCTTAAAGTGTGTTCCGTGTAACCCTGGGGTTCCACGAAATAATTTTGGGGTTCCATGGGATAGGTACTGTAATATTAGCAAACTACGTTTCATGAAAAATCCTTCCATATACCATTTGGGAAACGTTGAACTCCTACGATAATGATCTATTGCTACAATATTTTATCCAAAGATTAGGATGTTGGTAGAAATATGGGACTGTTGTGTGATATGTGAAATATTGCATAGGAGTTCCGCTGAAAAATAAGTTTGGGAACCACTGGTATAGGTTAGATACGTAAGTATTAAAAACCCTTCTTATTGAACAGTGTTGGACCGTTGATACTAGTAGACAGCTCAGCATGATTGAAGCTTTTGATCTCTCTTTGAACCCAAACATACATCAGTGGTTGAATCAATCACAATGTGAATGATTTCCCTACCAAACCTTTAGATTCAAATGAGAAACATACGATCTCATCATTATTCTGACTACAGTAATTTCCAGAAGTTGAAATTTGAATTCAAATTTTTATCTGTTTAATTTAAATCATATTTATTATATAGACTGTACATTTATTATTCATAAAAAATTAATGCTGGTCTCTTCTATGTTTGTATAGTTACATTACAGTTCCCCCGTCTTCCCTAACTTGTATTCTAAATGTATACATTTATATCAATATTTCCTGGTTTCCATTCTCTTGTTATTTATTCATGTTATGCGTTTCCTTTGGGACTAACTGTTTCCATTTTGTACCACATTTGTATCTATATTTGTGCCTCTAAGGATTTTATGATTTTTACTATTTACTATATACAAGGATAATTCTAAGCACATTGCACATGCTCAAGCTTTCATTTAGTTAGGATTACTAACTTGTTAATTAAGCTGGTAACAAATAACTATACTGTTAACTTTATCAACTTATCAAGGAGACGTAGAATAATTCACATTTAAGTCCGCTAGTCAGCAAAGAACACCGTAACAAAGTGAGAAGGTCATATTCTTTCTAGAAAATTATGATCAGACCTTAATTTACATGCCAGCAAACACGTATGTGTACTGTTTTGGACAAGACTGACTTCATGATGCATTACCATAGCCCTGGGATGTTTTATCGTGTATTATGGAAATAGGATGAATTCTTTTACTCAGCTTGTCTATGTATTTCAATCCATCTATCTGATGTCTGATTTGTTTGTCTAAGGGGAAGTTCGTGTTTTCCATCTAACAATTGGTTGTCTTGTGTGCAACATACTTTTGTACCTCTTACGTTTTATTTGGTATACATTTCATTGAAGGGTGATCTCAATTCTTTCTATTCAATGTATGCAATGGAAACTAAGACCTACTTCAAAGATTAAGAAACAATATTTTTTTACAAATGTAGTATACTAAGAGTAGCACTTGATTATTTTAATAAATAAGGCCTTGGTGGGCACTTGCCTTTTGTAGTGAAACATACTGTATGTTTATAAAAATAATTCTAGAACGTCCAGAACCGTTCTTCTTCTTGATTTAGGTACATCTGCATGACACTCTGTGTGATTAGGACAGACACGTAATTAGCCGATAAAGCTTGGGTGAGCCACTCACTCAATAGGCCTGATTTTCTTCAAATGGACCGCAATCAAAATAGATATACTTATTTTACACTGCTAATAACTTATTGCTTATAGAATATTGACATTCAGCAGGAAGACGATTGTTATTTACCTTACTTTTTAATGAAGACATTTATTTTTTTGAAGCTTCCGTTGGTTTTATCAAATTTCAAAACAGGCCACGCAGGTCAATCCAGAGTTATGTGATGGTTTAAATAGTGAAATTACAACAAGAAGAATGTAGATAAACATACCATGCATCTTAATTTTTGACCTCAGAAAAGTTAATCAAAGTATGTATCTGCTTTTATTTGTACCCCATAAATCCCCAAATCGTATTAAAAAATCAATTTAATACAAAGCACGTAATCCGATTATCGTGCATCAGTAGACATCAAACCATCCCGTACTAGAGAAGAAAATGAACTTTCTACCAACATCTCCTGTAAGAGAAAATATCTATTGAATCTAGTAAACTTGTGTGATTTCTAAATAGAAATAAAGAAAATGCAACCTATGCAAAAAACTACCCTTTTTTTAGAATCCATTACTATTGTGCTATTTAATTTTCACTTTATCCTCAACTTATTATATTCCATACACACTATACAGTTTTTAATACTAACCAAGTTACCATTAAGTAGAAAGCAAATATGGTTTCCAATTATTTTAGTTGGTTTCTGTGTTGTGGGACTGGCACGCAATTGTTTTGTCACGAATCACTTATCCTCACCAGCAATACTACTTGCATTACGACCGTTTGATTTACACAAACAGGCATAGTTTTTCAATTTCCTAAAATTAGTTCTATCTGGAAGACATTTTAGGCTAATTAAATCAATTATTTTTGATCGTTTGTTTGAAAATACACTAGCCAAGTTAACATTGCTCTATTCAGACTGTTTGACCTCATATTTAGATTTTGTAGAGTTTATATTGTTTTGTA
>JAZBGY010001198.1:0-26667 GCA_037414755.1 Lydus trimaculatus | reverse complement strand
TTTCAATTCTGTCATTTTCAATTCACTAGGGACATTTCAATTTACAACTAACGATTCAGACAACGAAGCATCAAAATGGCGACATCCACTATTTCTGGTGTCGGAAACCTCTCTTGCGCGGTATATTTATATATAAGTATGTGAGGTAAACTAATGAAACTATACAAAGGATTTGAAATTAATTGTTTGTATTTTAAACGTTTAGCACCCCTTGATTATAGTTCGAGATTTCTGGGATATTAATAGATAGAGAGTTAAGAACAATAGAACAGTTGAGATCGCAGTTCAGAAAAACTAAGAGGCTAAACGACCCCTAAATCTAACTTATTGATCGAGGATTGGGTATAAGAAATATTTATTTAAGTCGGAATCTATGGTTTCTCATAAGTCTATATGTTGTGGTCGCTTAATCTTACTTATATTGTAGGAATTACGTATTTGTTGTGAGCGAATTTTGCACAAACTCTAGTAGATGCAGAAATATCGATGCCTTTTAGGTTGATTTTGAAGAAAATTTATCCATTTGGCAACACTAAGATTGTTTTTCTTCACTTAACCAATAATGTCAGAGATTTTTCCTTGCAGGCAATGCACAAACAAAAAAATCACTAAAAGCATTCAATCTTTTGGCGGGTGAAAATCAAACACAATTTTATAAATTAAAACATAATAGCGTTTTTAAATAAAAATAACACGTTGCTTTATGATAAATTCCATAAAATACATGCTTCAATAATAATTAATACTCAATTAATAAAATTAAATCATTTTAAAAGGATAAAAAATAATAATAAATAAAATAGTATTTACAGAAAAATCATGTATAACCAACAGTCCATAATAATTGATTAAGGGAAAAGTCAACAAGTTCTCTTTATTAGATTTACAATGAGTATTAGGAAATTAAAAATTTTTTATCAAAAAAAATAATAATAAAATAAATTAATTTCCAAATCAACCCTCTAATTGGGCATCAACATCTGTACAACCTTCTTCACGATATTTTCGACAATTCTCAATTACTAAAGCTGCTAAATGTTTTACAGCTAACGGTGGTAATGGATGATCGATTACTTCTTGTAATAATAAAAGGCCACCTTCTTTTTCAATTAAATTACAATATTTTTCAGCTAGAAAATATCAAATTAATTAGGAAAAATTTAACGAATTAAATTTGTCTTCAACATACGATAGACTTTTGTTAAATTAGCTAATGCCCATACAGCCCAACGTTGACATTCTGGTGTATGATAAACTTTAACTAAATATAATATTGGTTCAAATGAACGATAATTAATATTACGTCGTGAATTTAAATCCCAACGATCGATAGCATTTACCATTTTTGTTAATACATAATTACGTGTTGGTTGTTGTACAGTCCATACAGTTGGACCATCAGATGCTATATGTGAGATAACACCAGCTGCATTATAACTAACTTCAATACCATCACTACGTGAATCTAATAAATCGGAGAATACAGATAGATATTTTGTTGTTATCAAATAATGACGTAATTCTTTAACTTCTGCAACATTTCCCAATAAACCCATCATATTTCTTAATAATTCTTCTTTATTTGGGAATTTCTGTAATTTGTAATTTTAGTAGTAAAAATAATAATAATAATAATTTCGGAATTACTTCAAGACATTGAAGGAAATACTCCATTCCGTTTATTTCTAAAAATTTCCGACAATTCGACGGTGTCTCATCTGTAACATTCCACATTGTCGACCATGCCACTTCTAAAACATCATCACAATGACCACGTTCTAAACGATCAGCAACTAACCAAATCATTTTCTAATAAAGAACAACAAACAAACAACAAATTTATTACCAAATCAAAATATTCTAATTAATAGAAATTTACATTAATTGCACCTAATTCGCCTAATTTAACTTTTTGATGACCATCCACTTGACATGCTAATGAATTTAATAAATAAATACCGATTCGTTGGACGAAACTTTCCGGTTGCATTCCATGCACTGAATATAATAAAATATCAACAAGTCGCTCGTAATCGAATAACTGCAAACATAATTATTTGTGTAAGAATTAAACTGTTAAAAGAAAGAAAAAAAAACAGTAAATTTACCACATCCATTGGTATTTTAAATTGACACAATGTTAAACAACCATTTCTCATCATTGTTTCATCAGTTCTATGGACACTCATTCCATTCAATAATGCTGTTATAATTTTTCGTTTAACTTTAACATCATCATGTAACTCTTTTCCGGTACCTTTCACTATGTAGAATAATGTGGCACTAGAAATAATTGTTAAATTATTTCTAATTTAAAAAAAAAGAAAGGTTTAAAGGTCGGTTCAGACGACTGATGTATTCGTACAACTCATTGTCACTGGTGAGTACTAGTCGTAGGGGGAGGGTCAGAGGGATCACGTGGTTGTGCTCACACGAGTTGTACATATGACCGCTATCCATGAATAGGTCTAAAATGCCCGCCAAGAGATTGTCGAAAATGTAGGAAATAAACAATAAAAATGTATGTGTTGGAGCCGTCATTGAAAAGTGTTGCCGCCGCCGCAAAAGCTCTCTTTAGCTCCCGATAACACTTAACTCTTTCTCATAAGGTGTTTGTGGCGCATCACTGGATCGCCGTAAAGATGTTCTTTCCAACTGTATACAATTTATCTAAGTTGCCTTGGTTTTTGCAACTTGAAACCAATATTTTCTACAGTAAATCTGTTAAATACGATCAGAACTATCGATTGAGACTGTAATAAACGTTATAGCTTCAATGACAAAAAGTTTTTGCATGTGAAAATGTCCAGAAGCGGCGAAATGATCACAAAGTAGCAGCGCACCCTACTCAAACCCGCGTATAGCACCACAATCCCTACTTTCCCCTTGCATGGCTAGTAGGGCATCAGGGATTTGCTGGAAACGAAATAGTGGATAATCTTGTAAGAACAGGTGCTATGGATACACTCAAAGGTCTGGAGGCATTCTGTAGGCTAGCCAAGACCCACAGAATGCAAGAAATCGAGCAGGAAAATGCTCTGCTGGAGACAATGTCCAGGAATACGAAACGCAAAAAAGTTAATTGACTATTTGCCTCAGAATGCTAGAAAGCTTCTCGACCTAAGTAGGAACGAACTAAGACTGGTAACTGGGCATTGCCCAGTGATATACCAGCTGGAAAAACTAGGCAGACAGTGAAAGATGTAGATTGTGTGGATCGGACACCTTGGCAATGTAACTATATCACCTGCTGAAGTGGCAAAGAAGTCTTCCAGTTAGCTTTGCTAAAAAAATATCTTTCCTGGGATATCAATAGATGGAGGAATAAGTCAACTGTTGTCGCAGTTCAAAAATGCTAAAAAGAGACCAAACGACCCATATAATCTAATCTAATCTAACAACCCCTACTAGATGAAATAAATTTTTTGACTCTTCAACAATGACGTGGTATATTCACGTCAAACAATGTACAGATCGTGTGAGCACCTTTGTTTTAATGACGGTTTATACAGAGTGTTCCACGTAAATAAGAACACCTCCATAACTCCTTTATTTATGCATTAATTTAGAAACTTTTTTTAAGAATTTAGAGGGCAGGGTCTAAGGAACCTATTTCCATAAAAAAAGTTTTGAACTCTCTCACAAATTAGAAAAAATACCCGTTGAAACTTATACAATGTTGAAAGAAACACCACTAATATTGACAATTCTGAATAGACTGAATAAGAAAACATTTTGTCCGTTTTCAAAAATTTTCATTTGCCTCAAAAAAAAAAAATTTTCTAATTTGTAAAGAAATCCAAAACTTTTTTTGTGGAAATAGGTTCCTTAGGCCCTGCCCTCTAAATTAATGCATAAATAAAGGAGTTATGGAGGTGTTATTATTTACGTGGGACAGCCCTGTATAGTGAGTTGGTACACTTGTCCAGTATTGTACACCAGTCGTTTGAGTCTGTCTTAAAACTCAGATCTACCTTCCGGAAATTTGGACGTGTTTCTCCATTAAATGTCGATTCATTGCTTCTAAAACAATATTTAAAGCTTGCCCCACATATGCACAACTTTCGAAACGTAATAGATGGAATAATTCATTTAGAACTTTTTGTAACATATCGATACGATCTAAGAAAGCCCATGCTGCTACCAACATTTGTTCCTCATTAGCATTACCAGCAATCTATAATCAATTATATTATCAATAATAATAATAATAATAATAATAGTAAATACGTACAAGTTTGGCGGGTATATCGTGTCTTAAACAGGCATCATGTGATGTTTCATATAAACCTAAATATTGAAATGGATTATTAATACGTGAACTTAAACCAGGTATATCACTACGTAGACCAGTTTCAGCAACACCACGTCCAGCTAAATTCGTACCAGATATATCTAATGATTGTAATTTTGGTAAACAATTAACTAATATTGTTAAAATTTCACTACCATTATCATAACGTCCTTGTTGTTCTTTTGATTGTGATATATCTAAATGTCTTAATGATTTCAATTTACATATAGATGGTATAATTAAATCAATTTTTTGTACATTATATAATATTAATGAATTTAAATTTAATAAATGTTCAATATATTGTAAATTATTTAAATCACTACAATTTGATAAATCTAAATATTGTAAATTTGACATATGTTTAAATAATAAAACATAAAAATCATGTTGTAATGAATTTAAATTTCTCATAATTAAACGTTTCAATGATGGTGTTAAAAATATAAAACCTCTATCATAATGTTCTTCAGTAAAACGTAATTTACCATAGATATTATTTGGAAATATTTCACAATTCTCCCCTATTGTTAATGATAATAAACTTGTACCATATTCGGTTATATCATTTATACAATTCGTACTTATATTACGACAATTTGTTATTTCCAATTCAATTAAATGATGTTTTAATAAAATCTTTAAATCACAGTCATTTATATCAGCATTACGTAAACGTACACGTTTCAATCTTGTATTTTGACGATCACGAAATATATTTATAAAATTCGAATTGATTTTCGTTAAATTATTCGAACGTATATTCAATAAACGTTCACATATTTCAACTGGTAATGCAACACCATATTTCAACCATAATCGTCCTGTTGTTGGACAACGACGACAAATCGTCTCTAAATTATTATTGATATATTCGAAACATAAATCCAATAATGTTTCCGGTGATGAGGAATTACAAAATGCACATGCCTCCGGTGGTAGAGCATGTGAATGACGACAATTTGATTGTAACATTCTCGTTTTGCATACCAAAACGTCTATCAACTTCTTTCAATCTAGAACTATCCAACTACGTATAAAACATGTATATACAAAGGAAAGCAACTTACAATTATTACAGATTTGTGTAAACAATATTTACATGACAATATTTTTTAATAATTTATTGATTTTTGATGCAATTATCAACAATTACAACAATTTTGTAAACGATTTTTATCCAGATGTTTTTACAAAAAAAAAAGATTATTTTTGTTATTAGAAAACTATTTGACAAACTTGACATTTACCCATCAGCCCATCTACCACTGTTGCCACACGTACTCCCAGAAAATCATAAAAACGTGAAAGTTGCACACTTTACATCAAATAAAAACCAAAAAATATCCTAAAGAATTAAATAAAAGTTTATCTATATCCCCTTCTAGATAAATCTCACTAATTTGCAATATTCAGTCGATATAACTGTTAGAAATCTGTAATCTTTTGTTTGCTTTATAAATTTAAAAATAAATGTAATTCGATGTTAATGAACAACCGATGCAAAATCTATGAATTAATCTTCTAGTGTAAACTACAAATCTTGGATAAAATTGCAATATTACTTCTCTATTTGGTTATTTTGCTGACTGTAGAAACCGCTCAATGTTCTAAGTCGGCAGATCTACTAAAATTTTGATATACGTGGCAATGCTACTATTGTTGTCAAACTACTAGCCAAATTAAAAACATTTTTAAATCGTATTAAATTAATTTACTAAAAATTTCGCAAATATTCCATAATTTTCTTCAATTTCAACCAATTTGATTTGAATTGATTGCAACAAAGTTTACGATTTACTATGATTTGATTTAATTAATTTTGAAATGTTTTCAAGTTGTGTAGTAGAAATGTCAAACGGAATGTCACTCATAAATTTGTAGGTTATCTTTGTTATCTTTTTCTTGAAATATGGCCTATAAAGCAAGGTATGGGATTAATTTAAAAAAAATTCTAATTAATTCCGCAACAAGTCAATAAAATTATTATTTTGTAGATTGAAAGAATTCGATGATATCCTCCAACAGGAACAGATCGATATCAAAAAATTACGAACATTAGCTTTTAATGGTAGGTTAATAATAAAATAGAAAAGGGGCGTATTATTCCGGTTTTTTTTCGTTATCAAATTTTCCAGGAATACCGGATGATCAAGGTAAACGAGCGTTATGTTGGCGTCTTCTATTGAATTATCTACCATTAAATCGTAATGAATGGCCACAATTTCTTGATGAGAAACGGAAATTATATAAACAATTCATTGGTGATTATTTGCATGTTTTGTAAAATTAGAGCATTGATAAGATTGTTTTTGTTGAAATTCTAGATGAGATGATTGTTATGCCAGGATCACAAGAAACCAATGGTGATGTAACACAAGGTGATCATCCATTAAGTATAAATCCAGATAGTCAATGGCAGACGTTTTTCAAAGATAATGAAGTTTTATTACAAATTGATAAAGATGTACGTCGTCTATGCCCAGATATATCATTTTTTCAACAACCTACAGAATTTCCGTGTTATGAAATTGTTAATAGTAATGATGTAAAACGATTACATACACGTGTACAAAGGACTGTATTAAAATGTGCAAATGTTGAACGGAAAGGTTTAGGAATTACAAAGGTAATAGTTTTTTAATAAAAATAATAATTAATTATAACAATTGTGCGGTTTCCTATAAATTTCCATTAAAATTAAAAGACTTCCTCTATAATTAATTGTTTTAAAATGAAGACTTATGTTTACATGCTGCTTGTAATTAGTAGCAGGTAATTTTCCCCAATACAAATCATTCACAGATTTGCAATCTTATTATTGATGTCTCAATAGTTGGATTTGTTATAATTTAGATCGCCTTATCGATAAAGAAAGCAAATGAAGATTATGCACCGATGACTGAAGGTAAAGAAGCCCATTGGGAGGTCGTTGAACGTATCCTGTTTTTGTATGCTAAATTGAATCCGGGTCAAAGTTACGTACAAGGAATGAATGAAATTATCGGCCCCATCTATCATGCATTCGCTTCAGATCCTGATGTTAAATTTAGAGGTATTTTATTATTATTATTATTATTATTATTATAAGAAAACGCATTTTGATTTTTGATATTTGTTCGATAGAACATGCAGAATGTGATAGTTTCTTCTGTTTTACAAATCTAATGTCGGAAATTCGTGATTTTTTCATAAAAAGTCTAGATGAAACCGATCATGGCATCAATAAGATGATGAGTCGTTTATTGATTCAATTGAGGAATTGTGATTTAGATGTGTGGTTGAAATTTCAACAACTCGAATTGAAACCACAATATTACAGTTTCAGGTTTGTTATTAACCAAATTATCAACAAATCTCTAATTTTTGTTTTTGTTTTATCAACATAGATGGATCACTTTATTGTTATCACAAGAATTCCCATTACCTGATGTTTTAAGAATTTGGGATTCATTATTTGCAGATGAGTCACGATTTGATTTTTTGATTTTCGTTTGTTGTGCAATGATAGTGATTTTAAGGAATCAATTATTGAATGGTGATTTTCCGTCCAATTTGAAATTATTACAAAATTTCCCACCAATGGATGTTCAAATTATCGTATCGAAAGCTGTCGAATTGTCGAAACAAAAATATTGAAAAAATGGCCTTAACTAGAATTTTAAGCTCCTCTTTTGCATAATAATTTAAAAGAGGAGTTTAAAGATTTTTGATTAAATTAATCAATTAGTTTGATGTCAATACTCTCAACAACATATCGTTTATGATTTTGCCATATTTTATCAAATAAAATGGCCATCTTTGCCAGATTGAATAGTGCATGAAACATGACATTTGCTACAATCCGATCGACTTCTTCCACAAAGATTTTTGTAATTTTTGTAAACAATTATCAATGTTTATTTTATTATTATTATTATTATTATTAATAAATATATTTTATAAAATCATCTATTTTTTATTGAGATGTTTAGCGAACGTTTGTGCAACTAATAATGGAAATATTAAAGTAGCTTCTGCATAAATTTTCACAGCAGTTGCATCTTTCTTTATTTTACCCCAAGATTTGGCTTCATCAGGACGTGCACCAGCATCACTACCATCAAATTCTGATGCTGTATTCAAATAAACACAATAATCAGCCCCATTTCTCTACAAATTTTCAAATAATTTAACAAATATTCAATAGAAATACAGTAAAAGCACACCATTAAGTTTGCATTGCATATGTGATGTTTTATCAATCCACCACCAATGATAATCATACCAGTATTGATCGATTTGATCGCCATCAGATTTAAACGTCTCAAATCCGATATGATATCCAATATAAGACCGGGATTTCTAAATGAATGCATAAACATCATATCACCAATACTGCCATCAGTTAATGCCGGACAAAAAACGGGTATTTGATTTTTTGCCGCCCAATAATAAATACTGTTTTCATTATTAATTTTTTCACCTAATCTAGTAATCATTGTACTAGGTGTCCATATTGTATTATTACACTTTTGTTCATTTAACATTTCATCCAAAATTGGCATAATCCAATTTTCAAAACTACAATAATTATCATTCGGCACTAATAGATTACCAATACGATTTATACCGTTTTGTCGTAAATAAGTACCATTTAAATTAAAATCACCCAAATATGTTGGTGCTAAACATTTGATAAAATCTTCTTCAACACCACCAGCTGTCGTTACAATACAATCGATCATTTTATTTTGTACAAGATAGCGGATCGTTTCACGTAACCCACTAGAAACAATATTCGATGTATAACCCAAGAAGATCGTACAATTCGTTTTCGGTTGTACAAATGGATCTTCGGTATCAATATATTTATCATCTGGAATAGGTGATAAACGTGATTTTATCATTTTATTGATTTCGTCTACAGCTAAACCGAAATTTGTTGCTTGAAAACCACTATGTAGATAACTTTGTAATAATTTATCATAATTTAAACCTTGATTCCAATCATAACCGGATACTTTCTCTTTTAATAGTGTCGTATCTTTGGTTTCTTGTAGAACAGCATCAAGTGTAGTTGTTGGTAGAGAATTTTCCATATTTTCCACAATTTCATTTAAAAACAAATTTTGACAACTGACCTAACCTCAATGTTACACGTGTTGGTGACAGTTGACAGCTGATCAAAACCACTACCAACATTATCAACAAATTTCGTAAAATTTCATTGAATAAATAGGCCAAATTTATCTATACCGTAAGATTTTCAAGAGTAGGTTCATAAGGAAAAAACTAGCATCAACCAGTCTTACGGTCTTGAAATAAGTTGAAGTGAGATGGAGAGAAAACAGGTGGACAAAGGTGTTCCTCTCGATCTCACTTGAACTTATTTGAAAGCCATAAGACTAGATGATTGTTTTTTCGCCGACAGCCTACTCTTGAAAATCTCACGGTATATTTAAAGCGCAAAGTGTTTTCTTTCGTAAGCCTCAATGCACTAGGCAGCGGCGGCCACAAAATTCACCGCGACAGCACGCGCGGCCAACAAAACGCACAGAATGGTGATGCGTGCACTTGTCGCCCGGCCAACCTGAATAAACATTATTGAGATTAGATGTCTCACCTTTTGCTCAGATTTTTATTAATGGTGATACCTCAAAAATTTGAAATAAATGAATTCCACAGTTACGGAATAGAATCATTATACAAATCCCAAAATGACGGTTCGTTAGGTCCTTTTGCAGCATCGCATAGGAAAAGCTACCAGAGGTAAATTAATGCTGAGGTGTTTTTATGTAAGGATACACTTTAATTTCTTTCGAAAACGCCCGTCTTCTGGGTGTTTAGTTTTACGCCGAACATTCTGTATATTGTTTAATCCTCTTGCTGTCAACGGAAGACGCATATGTCTTTAGGACTGAAATATTCTATTTTACTCAATTCATCATTTTCACCACAAAGATGAAATTGCACCTACTTAACTAATCTTTTGGCCTTTAGAAGTGTTCTGATTTACCTTCTCACTAATCCTGCTATATGACTTCTTTTAAATTTCCATTTTTAATGATTTTCATTCATTCATTATTCCTAAATTAATTATTACATCTTTTAAGAATCTAACATCATCTTTAACTACTAAATTTAGAGAGTAGCTGTTACGCGGAACAATAAAAATCCAATTATCCAAACCTGAAATTCCCCTTTGGGCTCCTGCATTTTGAGTCTCAATATTTGCCCTGTTGTTACACTATTCACAGATTCCAATCGCAATCTTTTGAAACGTTTAAATATTTTGATTTGTTTGGAGAAATTGAAATACAGAAAAACCCCAATTCTACCCGAAACTATGCTTCACTTGGAGTTTACTTTTTACAAACAAATATACAATTTTAATTCAATTTTCAATTATATTTTTGTTTTATCAACTAGAATATACCACTCTTTAACTTTAGCCGTCCTGGGCAAAAATTTTAGAGCTAAGTAAAATTGTAAATGCTTATCGTATCGATCTTGTATCGTAAGAACATTTTATTTTAGGTGATCTAGTGCGAACGGTATTGTATTAGTCGCCACACATAACTATAATTTCGCCCAGTAAGTTAATACCCTAACAGAAATCGACAAGTGCGTGCTTCATGAAAAACTAAGATGAAAGGAGCTTATACATTAACAATTCTGACCCAAAAACTAAAGGTTTAAAATTATGAAAGAAAAAACAACATTTATGCTTCACATAATATATATTTCAAGAATCCAAATGAAACCCAGCCGAAGAATATTTCTGCTTTATTTTGGCGCGGATGCAAGACTTTCAAGAAACCCACCGTCGTCTGTAAACAGAAAGTTATGAGCAAAGTGTTAGAAGCATTAATGAAACACTTACCTTGAGCGTAAGATAGGCAGGCTACTGCTGCGATTATTACCATAGCAAAGAAAGTTTTATACATTTTGATAGTCTTCAAGGATTCAACTTGACTTATTTTTCTGTGTGAATGCAGTTGTTTATATACTCTGCATAAACCTCATTAAATGGTTAATTATTAAAGAGGGGGAAGTGCTATTATAAGGATGATAACGCTAGCCCGACATATCGGTAATAACCAGTATTTTTAAGTTTTGTAATCATTATGTTTATATACCTACCAGTAGATAAACTGTTGGAAAATAAATTATTAAAAAGTAAATAAATTACTTCCCCGTTATATTATATGATCTATGATCTATGAGAAAAGTTGGTTCAATTAAGAACATTAAAGAAACCGAAAATTAAGATAGAATTCTTACAGTATGTAAATGTTAAATCTGCAAATTTCTCTTTAAAGAGTCTACACAATAGTTGTACAAAGCATAGTAGAAAAAACTCTCCAGGTATGAAATTGCGCATCCAAGCACCCGGCTGTGACGTTACTTAGAGAGGAAACAAATACTTTTGAATCGTATTTATCTTAGGGAGAATCCTATCTGCAGGACCGAATTATACAAATGACTAGGCCCTTAATTCGAAGATGGCCGGGCTTCAGAATGTGTGTATGTATGTAAAAATGAATAAATACGACGCACTTGCATTACAATAGGAGTATACTATCACGCTGAACTATCATACTGGTCACAATTTACCACTTAAACGTTGCTGCTGACCGGATCGAGTCTTTTGTTTCTGCTACTTATGTTACTTATGTTATTTACGTATTACGTGTCATGACCGTACCATAGGACCAACAGCTTAATGGATATCGCCAACATTGTTGATCCGATTTATACCCGAAATTGTGTTTCACTAGAAGTTCACCTTCATCGCGGAAAAGTATCCTTAATCTGGGGCAGTAGAATACGCCACTCCCCAGCTTTTTCCGCCATAGGTAAAAACTTGAAGCTAACAGTCGTTAGTGACTGCTAATTTTTATTAAAATTATAGATTTTCATGTATCTTGCTTACCAAAATTGCAAAAACTGCTTTAAGTCCCCCGTCATGCTTATCGTATCGATCTTGTATCGTGAGGATGAATAATCAATAATTAAGAACGTTTTGTTTTAGGTGATCGATCTAACACCTGATAATCTCACCTGGAAGGTCAATATTTTAATGTACTAACGGAAATCGATAAGTGTGCTTCATGAAAAACTACGATGAAATAGGAGCTTACAGTAACAATTCTGACCCAAAAACGATAAGCTTAAAATTATCAAAGAAAAAAAAACAACAGTTATGCTTCACATATATATATTTCAAGAATCCAAGAAAGCCAGCCGAGGAATATTTCTGCTTTATACTGCCACAGACGCAACACCTGGAAGATCCACACTTGCAAGACCACCGTTTTCTGTAGACAATAAGTTATGAGTAAAGTGTTAGAAGTATTAATGGAACACTTACCTTCAGCGTAAGATAGGCAGGCTACTGCTGCAATTATTACCATAGCAAAGAAAGTTTTATACATTTTGATTGTCTTCGAGGATTCAACTTGACTAATTTTTATGTTCGAATGCAGTTGTTTATATACTCTGCATTAACCTCATTAAAGGGTTAATTATCAAAGAAGGGGAAGTGCTATTATTAGGATGATAACACAAATCCTAGGTATGGGTAATTACTAGTGTTTTTAATAATTATCTAATTATTTACTATGATTGCATGCCAGTAATTAAAATGTTAAGTTAGAGTAATTGTCATATGAATTACTTCCCCTAATATTATATGATCTATGATGTTGCATCTGCAAATCTCTTTTTAAATAGCGCACAGCTCTATAAACTGTAAAATGTAAAGGAAGGAACATTCTCAAAAAACCAAACACAGTTTCTCTAAGGAAACATCTTATGTATGCGCTGCTCTATGAATAGAATACCTGTAACATCATCCTTCTATTTTCAAGTCTTGAAGCATCGCAGTGATTTAGAAGCTTATACTTGACCTCCTTCCATCGCTCAATCATCGTGTAATCACATATTACGTACATTCCAGATTTCCATTTGTAAGATGAATTATTTCATTGTTTTTGGCGAAAAAAGAAGCTCATATTTGCAGCTGTATATACCACTCAATTACATTCGCAATTCATACAACTATTAGGCTTAAGCAAGTGCTTGAAGAAACCTATGCAGATTTAACTAACTGCAAAAAGTATATTCTAACCAAAGACGGTCTTAGGTAAAGGTCTTGAAAAGATGTTTCGTCCAAGTGAAAGAGTTTACAACGAAAACAAAACACTCTATTAAGTCAACAGATCCTTATTAAATGATGTATTAAAATGTATTTTCCATTATCAAACTTCCAGTACATTTTAGAAGAAAGTGCTTCTTGCTTTCATCTAAAGGACAATTCTTATTAATAGGAGCCTGATTTGGCTATTTTCATCTTTAGTCTTTAGCCACCGTTAAATTAACTGCTTTGGCCAATTGTTCATTTTTTTTCAAAATTGCTGTTTTTTCATCTTGTTTTTTGTTAGTACAAATTAAATTCAATTTTGTGGCTCTACAGAAGAGCACGGTTTGATTGCAGCAACATCTTCATTTCAGTGTCCTGTGTGGAGGCACAGATTGCACACCCCCTAGGGTCGACCCTGATTCTAACCTTTGATGTTTGCGTGCTCTCATTTAAAGCCAATCAGGTAAAATTCTACAATATAATCCAATAATAACTAGTAAGTAGTAGCTGATATGAATAGTTGCTTTAATCTACTGTTATTATTATCGTTGTACCTATGTATGTTCACGATAATAATAATAATTATATGACGATTAAAAATACTAGATATTGTCCATGTCGACAATTTGAGTGAGCTTCCTTATCATAGCATTTCCCTCTTATCAAAAATAATTAATACTTTAATAATGTTTATGCAGAATACCGGTATATAAAGAAGTGCATTCGTACAAACAGGTGCGGAAAACAATTAATGGTAAGGATTGTATGGCATGAGTGAGAACTCTGCTTGTAGAGAATAGCAAGAGGGCCACCCAAACACAGGTAAAGAGGCAGGAGTCTTACTAAGGGATGTTAAATTTTTTTCTAACCTAACCGTACCTACGGAGAAATAAATCAAGCCGAATACAGTCAAAATGTATGTAGGTAGATATAGAGGTATCTTATGTTACCTATGGGGATAAACTCAAGAATCATATAATGACGATAAATCTGTTTTATTGATGTAAAATTGTAAACTTCAAATGTGTAGCGTTTTTTGTTTTACGCTGTTTGTGGGATGAGGGATATAGCGCCGGCCAGGGATGGGGCACAATACGTGAGCAGGGGAAATTCGAAGTATCGTTCAGAGGAGGGTGGAGTATACTGTTTTTGCTCGACACATACATTCGTCAGATGGAGTACCATAACCATACTACTCTGTATCACTTTCTACCACATCAGAATGTATGAGAGGATTGAAACACCTTTAATATACACACATCAATAAAACAACAATATTTTCCGAATGGTTTTGTTAGGAATTCTCCTAAACCCTATACCTTCCTCTTCGCTAATCTTTTATGACACAGAATCTTTCAGTTAATTTTTGGGTCAGCATCATTTTTATAAGGTTCTTGTTTATATTGCTTCACAATGGATGAATCGTCGAAGACAGACCCTTAGGCCCGGTTGCGCTAACCCGGTTCAACTGAAACCCGTTTAATTTTTCATCCGGTTCAAATTTGATCGGGCTGCAGAAACTCGATTTAAGACCAAGCAATACAAGTTCAACTAAAACGGTATTATTTAATGTTTGTGTCAAGATTCAATTAGGTCCTTGGATATTGTATAGCAGGCTGGGAATTTAAATAAAATAAATAAATTCAACTGGAGCGGTAACCATGATAACATTCTATAGAAAATTTTCATTACATTGAGTTTCAATAGGTCTCCGCTAGTAAATAATTAAGCCTCGATTTGTTAATTAATTATCTGAAATATGTCGAATTTGTCTAATAATTATTTTTGTTAGATTGAATAAACTGTACAGTTTAGGTTGTATGTCCATTGGGCTACAATTAGTTACAACATAAAAGTCAACCTTAACATAACCTCACTAAATTTTATAAACAGTTGTGATGTCTTTATTATTGTTGAAAAAATCGATTAATTCGAAGTATACCGCTCTGTTCCCTCGATATTTCAGTAAAACGACGAATTTGTGTCAAAAAATTGAAAAACCACAACTACGTCACGCTACAAATTCTCGAAAAATTGGTCCTTTAGGATGGTTCCTACTGGTATACTTGCCAACAGCTATTTGTTGACTCATTTTACAAAATATTGTATTATTGCAGATAATTCCAGCATCTACGTTCTCGTTAGGCACCTGGCAGATTCAACGTAAAAAATGGAAAGAAGATCTAATAGCGAAATTACAAGAATTAACGAATAGTGATCCAATCGAACTGCCTGAGAAGTATTTGTAGTTTTAATAGTTGATTATTTTTATAAATTGCCAAAATTTTAGTTTGGATGATTTAAAAGAAATGGAATACAGACAAGTACATGTTCGTGGTCATTTTCTACACGATAAAGAAATCTATATGGGACCTAGAACGTTACTAGTTCGAGGTGATGCATCGACAAAAAGCCAATTACTTTCAAGCTCTACAAACAAAACACAAGGCTATCTAGTGATAACACCATTCAAACTATCAAATAGAGAGTACATTCTTTATATAGTCAACAAGAAATTGTTTTAATTTTTCTATAATTTGTAGTGAGACGATTTTAGTGAATCGTGGTTGGGTGCCGGCAAAACATAAACATCCTACAACCCGACAAAACGGTCAAATTTCAAATGAAGTTGATATTGTTGGTATTGTACGATTGCATGAGAATCGTCCACAATTCTCACCACAAAATCAGGAGAATTTATGGTTTTATAGGGATTTAAATCAAATGTCACAAATGGTAGGTAGTGCACCTGTATTATTGGATGCTACCAATGATTTTGATGTACCAGAAGGACCGATCGGTGGTCAAACTAGAATCACATTACGCAATGAACATTTATCGTATATATTAACATGGTACAGTTTATGTGCTGCTACTAGTTATCTTTGGTATAAAAAATTTCTATCACGTGTTAAATGAATAAATAAAGATTTTAATTAAATTAATAAAATTTTTATTTCTCCACTTTTTGTACCATAGAGTTTATATAATAAGTGTATATAGTATACAGACGTGGCGTTTCTAACACGAACATAAGAAAAATAGCAGCAACACACACTCTTAGGGATTTCGTATAAGATAGAAGTTATACATTTCGTTAAACATCACGTATCTCACTTTGTCGTGATTATGAAGCAAGATCAGAGGGCAAATGTATAAGATCGTGGTAGTCAAGTGCTGGTATTCTTCTCTATGTTCGTATTAGAAACGCCAAGCCTGTATATGTATGTATAGAATTAACAATATATTTTAGTAATACAATAATAATTCGATAGAAAGAGGAAATGGTCTCAACAGTCTATTTTAAAAATAATTATAATAATAAAACGGGTATATATTGAATTAAATATCTTTGGCAAATATTCAACTATTATTCTTATTTTTCGTTACTTTTTTTTTGTATATCAAGTCAAAAATCATCCTAATTATTATTATTAATTTTTAAACTGTAATCAAGCATTGAAATTCAATTTTCTCTTATAAACATTTGGCACATTCAACATTAACCCATTTTTTTTTTGGGGGGAGAGAAGACAAGTACAGTAAAAACCATTAAAATTGTGAAGTTTTGTTATACAAAAATTAAAAATAATCATCTGCTATCTGCTTAACATCTGGGTGAACATCAACTAAATCGCAATAATGAAATTATTTCAACAGAAAATGCGGATATACAGGTTGTGACATTTTATCTAGAAACATTGGAGAAACCACAAAGATGGAAATAAAGACATAGGTGGTTAATTATTGGTGAAAATATCCACCCTCAACCAAATTTTCAAAGTCTAATGCAAGGTAATCTCATCTTTCTCTTGCTTCTTGAAATCGAAAGGTTTTTATGTAACTTATGACAAATACAGCAAATGTTTATACAGGGTTGGGCAAAAGTCCCGGAACGGTCAAATATCTCCGAATTTCGTAAGTTAAAGATCTGAATTTTTGCAGATAGTAAACTTCGGTTATGATCTATTGATTTAGGGTATTTTGGTGAACTTGGCACTTCCGCTTAAACCGGAAGTAGCTGTCAACTTGCTTATTTTAAATAGAATGCTATATTTTTTGGGCATTTTTGTATTCTACGTATTCATCTAGACTATGCTGTATTAGGGTTCCCTATACCTATCTATAACCGTTTCTGAGATATTACAGTTTTTTCCGTTTTCATTTCCATTAAACTTTATACAGTCTATGCACACTTTGTGACATAACGAGAGTCGATATTTCAAAAATTAATTTCATTTCCGAGTAAAAGTTGGTTATTTGATACAAAAAGGCACTTAATGCCCTTTTTTATGAATTACACTAAGATAAAGTAAGGTACTACTCTTAAAACTACTTCAGATTTGGGGTACCAAAGACATTTTTGAAGATAAAAAAAACTGTAATATCTCACAAATAGTTATATTTAGGTATAGGGAACCCTAATACAGGATAATCAAGATTAATATGTAGAATTCAAAAATGCAACAAAAAATGTACCATTCTATTTAAAATAAGCAAGTTGATAGTTACTTCCAGTCAAACCGGAAGCGGAAAGTTCGCGAAAATACTCTAAATTAATAGATCATAACTTAAAACTACAATATCGAAAAAATCAGATCTTTAGCTTCTTATTTGACCGTTCCGGGACTTTTGCCCAACCCTGTATATTCAAAATATACAAATCTGTATGTTGTATGTAGATGGAAAGTCACAACCTGTATACGCTTATAAATGCGAATTTTTGTTTTTTTTTCTTCAAATAATTAGTTAATATTGTCTTAAAATAGTGATAATAACAAAATAAAAATATATTAAAAAATATAAGCGAATACTTCGTGTAGATTTCGAAAAAAATTACTTCTTCTTTTTTCCAGATGCATTATTTTTTAAATCATTAGAAACATCATTTGACGCTTGCGGTATATTCCCATTTGCCATCCTATTAAAACATAATCAAATAAAACTACCAAAATAATAAGCTATAGATAGGTATCTACTATTACCTGTGTTCCATTCGAGGTACTGTAGCTCTTTGATCATCCATACGTCCCGATTGAAATCTCATTATTAATGAAAAGAAATCCTCATCTGGTACAGTAGCACCACTTTTTTTTATATTTGATGATGATGGTGGTATTGTATCACTTTCAGTATCAACAACAACAATTGGTTGTAATGATGGTAATGGTGAACGTTGATCTTCTAAACGACTATCTTGACAACGTACTAATTGATCTAGAAAATTATCATCTGGTACACTACTACTACTACCACCACCATGACCATCATTATTACGTGATTCAGTTAATTTTTGTAATTTTGTAGTTGATTGTAGACCTGGTAAATTTGGTAATGCTACTCTTTGTTCATCCATACGTTTACTTTGCATACCAGCTATCATATCAATTAAATCATCTGGACCCTCATTATTATTATTACTATTATTATTATTAACATTATTATTATTATTGTTATTAATATTATTATTATTATTTGGTAAATTTACAACATTGGTGTTCTCTTTATTATTATTATCAGTTACAATAAGTGAACAACGTTGATCATCCATACGTTTCGATTGAAATCTTGATAATAAATCGAAAAATGAATCTTCGTCTTCGTTTTTTGTTGTTGTTGTTGTTGTTGGTGATGATGATGATTTATTGGCAGGTGGTAAAGATAAACCAGGACGTTGTTTACCGTCAGGTGTTAACTAAATCAATAAAAAACACACAATCTCATGAGCGAATAGAATAAAAAACACCGCAGTGGCGTATTAAGGATAAACGGGGCCCTAGGCACTGAAGATTCTGGGGGGTATACTAAATCTTTGTTTTATCATCAATGAAACCGTATTTATGCAATCTTACATAAAATTTTCAAGAGTACATTTTTAATTGGGAGACTACTAGAATGGAGTCTGGGCTCGAGGTCCTCGGAACGCGGGAGCCTTAGGAGTGCGCCTTGTTCTTAATACGTCACTGAACATCAGAATTATAGTTATTTACATTTAAGATGTTTTTACATGCTTACAAATATTTGACATTGCTTTATTTTGTTTGCTATATTTTCATCTGATTTATGTACATTCAAATTTGTTTATTTTAAGAAATTTAACGATAATGTGCAAATTTTGGCATAATTTCAAAAATAAAAACTATTTCGTTTACATTCATCAGTTAACAACAACACTTACATTATAGCAAATAAGCATTTGGTTTAAATTAAATAAAAAGCAAAAAAAAAACACAATCGCTACCTTGATAAGACTAAGCTGTTCCATGCTTTCACGTCTCACCCTTTGTATCCTTTGATGAGTTATATCGTTGATTTGTTGTTGTTGTTGTTGTTGTTCTTGTGGTGATGTACTTTTAGTTGATGTTGTATCAAACAATTCTGGACTATCTGGTAAATTTAATATTTTTCTTAAATCAGCAATATTCATTTTTGCTGTAGCTTCACCCATTGGATCACCCAACTATAATTATAATTTATTTTGTATAATGTAGAAGAATTCAATAAATAATAACAATTTTATATACCTCTGTACTAATTTGTAGATGTTTCTTAGCAAAATGTAATGCTTTCTCATGATTACCTAATGAAGCATGTGCATTACCTAATGACCAACAAGCACGTCCTTCACCAATACGATCTGATAGATTTTGTGCAATTAATAAATGTCTTAAATGATATTCAATGGCAGTTTCATAATCTCTTAATAATGTATATGTATTCCCTAAACTATAACATGCTTGTGCTTCTACAGCATGATCACCTAATTCCTGGGCGAGTGATAGAGTTCGTCTAATTATTATTGATAAAAACAAAAAAACAATAATTACAAATATACTCAATAACATGGAAATTGCAACACCAAGAAGCGGTAGGAATATTTTCACCAAAGTTGTCAGGAACATTTAACTATTAAAATGGGTTGGTCCCCCCTATGGGTTACACACTCTCCTAGACCTCGTGGTATCGTGATTTCCTCTTGAGGTATTATGTCGCAAGCAACCTGTGGAGGTTACAGCAAATTCCTCAGTCTTCTCCCCATAATATCCTAAACATGCCCGATGGGCGAAAGATCGAGAGATTGAAGTGGCCATGGCAAAAGATCGACATCCCCTCTGCAAATCGGTCCATAGAACGTTTAATAGTTAAACGTTTCTACCAAGTTTGTTCAAGAAATTCCTCCTACCCTTTTTCTTGGTGTTGCAATTTCTATCTAATTGTGTATGGATTGGAGTATTTAATTTGAAAAGAAAATTACTTATAGTGATGGGCGGCTTCTTCAAATTGTCCCATAAAAATATGCGAATTACCTAAATTACTATGTGCACGACGTTCAGCTGCTTTATCACCAAATTGTCGTGCAATTGATAAACGTTCCTCATGATAATAGATAGCTTTAGCAAAATCACCTAATAGATAGAATGTATTACCTAAATTACCACAAGCTCTACCTTGTGCAGCTACATCACCTAATTCTTTCATTAATTCCAAATTTTCCCTAACAATAAACATTTATTATTGTTATCATTATTATTGATAAAAATGAGAACATTTGAATGTTTATCTTAACTTACTCGTAATAACTAATAGCTTGTTGTAGACAAATTTTAACTTCATCAGAGAAATCACCAGGATCTTTTGAACCAATACGTCCAATATGTTTACCTTTAGCATGATAAACATTACCTAAATTGTATAAAGCACGTCCTTCACTCAATCTATCACCTAATTCACGTGATAATTCCAAATGTCTTTTACAACAAACAACAGCCTCATCAAAACGACCAATTACTTTTAATGTATTGCCTAGATTACCGGATGATTTTGCTTCACCTAATTTATCACCCATTGTTCTACGAAAAAAAAAAAAACACAATAATTAATTAAATTTTTCTAATTTATCAAATAATTAACAAATTACCTGGCTAATGTTAAATCATGCTTATGATATTGCATTGCTTTCGTATAATCACCTAAATAGAAATATGCATTTCCTAGTTGACTATAAATGGCACTTAATGTACGTAAATCATCAGTTCCTGCTTGTATTGCAGCTTGAAAAAATGCCACACCAGCTCTACAATCACCAGATTTACATAGCCTTTCACCTTCTAATGCCAATTCTAAACACATATTACTCGAACCATCATATTCCTTTATAGACCGGAAAACAAAAAAAAAACAATTTTATTTATTAATTAATTAATTAATTAACACAAAACTAATTAAGGTATAGAATTTTAACGAGTCTACAGCCCATCCCTAATTAAAAAGGAAAACCGCATCGACAATTATGGTTTTTGATGATTACCTACCTGTGTTTCTAATGTTAGATTTTCAGCACTAGCACTTAAAGACATTTTCGTTACGAATTAATAATAAAAAAATTATTTCGATTTAATTAAAATTAATTAATTGATGATTCATTAATTTAATATTTCATAATTTGAATAAAACAACAAAACTTGCAACACAACACACACAAATCAACAGTTTACAACTGACATTCATTCGATTGTTTTTTGAATTTTCCCCTAAATAAATTGGTAAACATGACAATAATAGAGCGGGAATTTTGAAAATAAAACAAATATTTTCATGAGAATGGAAGTTCTTCAAACAATTCAACATCACAATCATCAAATTTACTACAATTATCATTAGTATCATTCGATTTGTTGAAATCTTGCGGTATTACCATTTCATGTAGAAATTGTTGGGAATCTTTTAATACCGTCCATCGTACAGTTATTTCTTTCATTAAACATTTACGAAACACCATACAATGTAGATGTGGTAATTTATCGTATTTGATGCGTGAAAAGCCTAATTTAGCTAAAATATATCGCCATGATTTTATAATTTTACTATTTGCATTTATATGTTTCGAATCTGGTGTTATAATTATTAGAATGCCTTCAAATTTTAATAAATTATAAGCTTTTTTACAACACAATAAACGTTGATTTGCTGTTGGTAAATATTCTAATAATAAACTAAATATGATTATATCGAATGAATTGATGGTTAATTGTTGGATTTCTTTTGTTGTTGTTGTTGTTATTTCATAATGTTCAGATGATACGTTTAAATTAAGAAAATCGCATTTATAGACATCTTGAGTAGCTGGTGCTATATCGATTGGTATCACATTGAAATTCTTATATTTTTTGAATGGATTATAACAACTACCAACATCTAAAACGTTTAATGTACGTTCTCTATTATCGTCCAATATTTGATTCTCTATTTCTAAATTGATTTTTTTTGCAATTTCCAATTCTTTTTGACGATGTTCAATCAATAATAAACCATCCAGAAAATATTGTTTACAATAATTATAAATCCATGAAATTCTCGATATAGCTTTGTTATTTTGTTTATAATTATTTTCCCAATAATTTATTGATAGTTTTTGCATAGCTGATGAATATTTTTGTAAAATATCATTATTATCACAATGTTGATTCCATGCATTATCTTCACCATAAATTTTCGTATTTCGACGTAATTGTTCATGAACTGATTTTATAAAATTCGATAAATTCAAATGATCTTCATTTGCCATTTTGCCAAAAGAGTGATAAAATCTCAAAAAAAAAAACGAAAATTATAAATTTCCAATTTTCAAATATACAACAACACTTTCCAAATGTCAATCATAGATGTCAATCCATTGACAGCAATGGCCTTAATACAGTGTTGCCACAAATTACTAGAAGCCAATCTCAAGGAGGGCTCATGTAAGGGTACTTCCTTAAAGTTATTCTATTACTGTCTGTTCTATGGCACGTCATACCTGTTTTAAGCCCACAATAACCTTCGTAACATCTGTATCCATCCCTGTTATGGTCGCCTAACACTTCACATCACATCAATTAATATATAAATAACCGAAAAATTGAGGCCTCTGCAATAAGGCGGCCTTGTGTCCGGGCACAGTCTGTACATCAGAAAGATGCAGTTGCGGCCCTGGATCCTATGCATTCTCTTTTTGTGAGAACCCAAGCTTGGTTTTAGAATGGTGGATGCTTGCCTTATGTCCATATCCGAAACGCCAAATTTGTATGTATGTATGACAGCGCTAATTGGAACACTGTCAAACAGAGAAACTAATGTTCCCATATCGCCTGTCTCAAAATTGTTTATAGTTATGGTAACAATAATGACGTTTCAATAAACATATATCGAGTGGTTGGGGTTTTCTGTTGATGCAAACTAGAGCTACAAAACGTAGAAAGAAAGCAATGATGGGTAAATATAGAAATGTCGCAACACAAACTGAAAGTATTATTAATAACTGTGATAATGTTGATAAAATACCAATTGTACAAATGGTACGAATTGATGGCAATGATAATGATAGTTTAAGTGATAGCACTATATCACTACCAAGTCCACGTAAACGACAACGTAGACGGAATGAAAGAACAAAAACCAAAACTAAATCGATAACAATACAAAATACAAATCAACCGAAAACAATACGAATAAAACCTGGTCCTTTGTGTTATAAGAAGAGGAAATTACAACAATTCGAGAAGGATGAATTCCAAATACCGACGGTTTTAGATACTGAAATTGCAAATAATAATAGAAGTTTAGAAAATATTCGAGAAAAAAGTTATGAGCGTACTGTATTGGCTATACAGAATGAAATAAATGTTGAATTACCGGAAATGGATCAAAGTCATCGGAATTCGATAATTGATTCTCCACAGAATCATCAACACGATTCGAATAATCGGATTAATTTCGATATTCCGATGGAAGAGAATCGAGAAGAAATTCATAATGAAACAGTCGTAGACCATTCAACTGATCATTCATTTGAAGAAGATCGACGATATATTCGTATAACAGCAGAAACAGTACATATACATAATCACTTTTATAATTCATAGATTGTTTAAATTTCGCATGTTCAGTTAATAATAAATAAATATGGTATTTAATTGTCTCTTGATGTAGTTTAATTAGCATTATCAAATTTTGGATAAATACATCACATTGGCAACGTTGCTAACATGCCAAGTTTGAAATATACCAATACAACAAAAATAAATACACTAGACTAGTTTAAGGCGCTAATTTTAAAATTATCAAACGTTTTATTCAATGAAATGCATTTTAATTGAAAAAAAAAACTCGCTATCAGCGCATTATCACGCAAATTTGCATTATTTATTCAAATTACATTCCAACCCATAAATAACTTAAACCAGTTTTATAATAAAATGCTACTAAAATTCCCCAATCTTTATTTTGCAAGATTATTGCATAGATTATTGTTTGTTATATTAACGAGATACAATAATAAACAACAAAAATGAACGGTTCATTAAACATTATTACGAACAATGAACTTGTGCTGACTATTAACTGTTATTATTTATATTATTTTTTTATTAAAAATTGTTGTTATTTGCAAGTTTTCATTTTCTCTTCATTATCCCGTTTCAAATGATAACAACAATATGTTTGAAATAAATAAACAACAATGCAAAAAATAAATTCAGGGCCGTACTGTTTCTATTTTTTTCTTTATTTCAAATAATATTTTTTATAAAGCGGGAATTCAAGGCGAATAGAAGTGAATAACCCCCTACCACAAACCAGAAGATTACTCATTGCAAATATATCCCACACGTTTCTATTTTTACAACATCAATATATCGCACTCTTTTTAAAAATGTGATTTATACAAATTGGATAAAGATAGAGATATGTGATGTTGGTGGTAGATAATTGGAACTATTTTTGATTATTGCATGCGTCATGTAAACATAATACACCAGTTTTCTCAGTCATAAACTCAGCCGTCAGTTGAGTTTTGTCGTTTGTGATTTATTGTTGTTGACTGTTTTGTTATTTTATTATTATTATTTTTTAGTTTGTTCTAAATCCTTATCAAGATATGTTTGTTATCATTGGATAACAAATTTTTAATAAAGTCTCTATTATCATTAAAGTGTACACACAGATACAAAATGCAACAGGTAATAATAATTAATTAATAGTTTTATTTGTTAATCATATTGTCTTTACTGTGTGATTCCAATCAAAATTCAAGGATTCAATCAAAACTGATTGATTGATTCGTTAATTCAATTAATAATGGAGACTCCAATACCAGCACCACGTTCATTAAATACTGCTGCTGGTGGTGGTGGTGTTGATGCAAAAAAACCAGTACCAGCTCCAAGAAAATCAAAGAAACCGATATCAACAATCGAGACAACAACAACAACAACACAAAGAACAGATGAATCATTTGCAACAAATACATTTTCAAGACGTGTCCGTTCTTTAAGTCATGCATCCAAACAAATTGCAGAAGATATAGGTGAATTAGTACATGATAAGAAGAAAGCTGTAATTGAAGGTACTAGACAGAGTGTACGTAAAATTACAAAACGTTTCAATTCATACCAACATGATCATGATGATGGTGGTAATGATTTTAATATAAGAAAATCAATTGATGATGATGATGATGTTGATAATAATGGAAATAAAGATAAGAATACATTTGATATGTTCAGTTCAATTAGTTTTCAATCACCAATTGCACGTAATCAAAGTATTTATAATAATATTGATATAGATAATAATGATAATGATGATGATAGTATATTGAATGAATATTTGTTACATTCAAATTCATCATCATCTGATGATTTTATTAGTTCACCACCACCAAATCATCCACCACCACCATTACCAACATTATCAGATGATGGTATTTATGATGCACCATCATCATTAGCTAGTGGTAGTACAACTAGTAATTCTGAATATAATGTAACGATAATAAAACCGGAAAATTATGAAAGTATCTTTCCAATTTATTCCAATAATAATAATAATAATAGTGATACAGATAGTAGTAAAAATGTGAATTTAACTAGATCAGGTTCATGGAAATTCTATGATATTGTAACAACAACAACAAAAACGGAAGAGCATGTTTATAATGATATTGATAATAGTGGTGGTACTAGCAGTAGTGCTACTACAACTACTACTACTAATAGTAGTAGTAATGATGATAATCAGAATGATAATGATAATAATTCAATATTATCATCTGTTAATGTTAGAAATTCGTTATATGAGAATCATTGTATAATTGGTGAGAATTTGAATAGTGAGAAAAATAGAAATCGTCCTAGTCAAAGTGTTATTTTACAATTTGATCCATTGAAGAATAAATCTACTTCTCAAGGTGAGTTATTATAATAATGAT
>JAZBGY010001197.1:0-26711 GCA_037414755.1 Lydus trimaculatus | reverse complement strand
TGCGACGTTGCCACCTTTACTGGGTAAACATTTGAAATGTTGCCACTTCAACTATCGTAATGTTTATTGTTAAATTATTTATTATTAATAATTTCAGGTTTTCCTAACCTAGACGGTCCCCCTTAGGCCTAATCTACCGATATCTATAAATAAAATTAGAAAGAAAGAAGTCATTATTCTAGGGTCGCGTTTATCGTCCCAACACCCGGTTCTAATTGTCGTTATTGTTTATGAATGAGTGCTATGTTTATTACGATAAATTCTCATTTTCTAAGGTAAATGTGTAAATGGCAACAAATAGGTTACTAATTAAAATATATAAACGTATAAAATGGAAACTGACTTACTTGATGGACGTTTTTTTTGGAAAAAAATAATGAAAAGCTCAAAACACTCAAATGTTTGATCTAAGCTCCTATAAAGCAACACAAGCAAAGAAAGAAACCTAGCAAAACAAACAATTTAGGACCACCGATTGGTGGCTAAAGCTACTCTATTTTAATCTATATTGATGACAAACAAATGCAAATAAAGTACTAGGACATAATTAACAATAGTATTCAAGAATTTAATTAATTATGGTTACGAGAAATATTCCATATTATTATTGTTTATTGTTTTATTATTTCAACCACGAAAAAGTGTCTATGGTGTTGTGTTACTTTAGTCACTTCCTAGATGACATTAACATAACCTCAAATTCTCACATGTTTTGGTGATATGTGATATCTTCAATTGTATTTTCTTTTTATTAATTTAAATATAATAATAATAATAATAATAATAGTGTTATAATGGCAAAAATGAAAAATAAAAAGCGTGATCTTTCCGAAAAAGTCAATAATAAAATGATCAAAGACAACACAAAAAAGAAACAATTAAATCCATTCGAAGTTCATATAAATAAAGATAAAATGCCTGTATTAGGACGTAAATTAAAAAATGATCGTGGTTTACCTGGCATATCACGTGCTAAAGCAATCAAAAAACGCAAAAATACCTTATTACAAGAATATAAACAACAAAATAAAACAAATCAATTTCTAGATAAACGTATTGGTGAAAAGAATAATATGAATGATAATGATAAGATTATAGCACGTTTCACAGCTGTACGTATGAAACAACATAAAAAATCAATATTTAATTTACCAGATGATGATATACAATTAACACATAGAGGACAAACATTATCCGAAATTGAGAAATTCGATGATCCACGATCAGATGATGATGATGATGATGATAATCATCACAATTTAAATGATACAGATAAAGGACGTTTAGATTCGAAATTTGTAGAAGATGCACATTTCGGTGGTGGTATATTTAATAAAACAACAAATGATGGTGCTAGAACACATAAAGATTTGATTGATCAATTAATTGCTGAATCGAAGAAACGTAAAGCTGAAAAACAACAAATTAAAGAAGCCACATTAGAATTAACAGAACAATTAGATAATGAATGGAAAGATTTATTACCATTAGTTAATAAACAACTAAGTAAAAATGATGAAGACAATCAACAACAACAACAACAAAAAGATAAAATTGATGATTATGATCGTATTATGAGAGAATTGAAATTTGAAGCAAGAGGTATGGCAACAGATCGTTTAAAAACTGAAGATGAATTAGCAAAAGAAGAAAAAGAGAAATTAGAACAATTAGAAATAGAACGATTAGAACGTATGAAAGGTTTAATTAATGATAAACAAACAGATAAAACAAATCATCGTAGTGCTGATGATTTAGATGATGATTTTGTTTATGAATCAGATCAAGAGAATTTCTTAACTTACAATGAAGACGGTGAGGCTAATGTTGAAATTGATGCACAACTTAACGGTAAAGAAGTCGGAAAAGATGATGAAAACGATGAAGAAGTAATAGAAGAAGAAGAAGACGACGATGAAGAGGAAGAAGATGATGATAAAGATGATTTATCGGATTTGAAAGCTGAAAGTAGTGATGAAGAGACAGATAACGATGAAATTCCCAACGAAATTCAACAAAATATAAAACAAGATTTATTAAAACGTAAACAAATGATGGATAAAGCACGAGATGAATTACCATTTACGTTTAATTTACCTGATTCGTATGAAACTTTACAAAAATTGTTTGTGAATCGTTCAAGTCTACATCATGGTATTATTTTAGAACGTATGTTGAAATGTAATCATCCAAGTTTAGGTAAAGATAATAAAGAGAATCTTTCAATGTTATTTGCATATTTATTACAATATTTGAATGATTGTGCAAATGATGCGATCAATGAAGAATTATTAAAACAATGTTTTGATATTTTTACAAATCTAACACCACATATGTATGAATTGGCAAAATTAAATCCAGAAAATACACACAATACAATATGTGAGGTGATTAAAGAGAAACAAGAAGAATTTAGGAAGAAATCGAAAACGTATCCCGGTTTAGAATTGTTAGTTTTCTTCAAATTGATCAGTTTGTTATTTACAACATCAGATTTTCGACATCAGGTCGTTACACCATGCTTTGTTTTTATTGAACAACTTTTAAATAAATGTCGTGTGAAAACAAAACGCGATATAAGTTATGGGCTATTTCTTTGTACCATCATTTTAGAAGTACGAATTTGTATTTGTCTTGTAATGTTAGTATTAAATTTGATTTTTATAAATGTTTCAGTATACATCGTTATCGAAACGCTATATGCCAGCTGTTATCAATTATTTGGGAGGCATTCTACATATGGCCATACCGAAATTTGGGGTTAAATTGATAAAAATCCAACCACCGTTTCGTTCAACATCAACTGATCTAGTTTTAATTGATGATTTAAGTAATCAAACAGATTTAGATTTAAAACTTAATAGTAGTGATTTGTTGTTATCAAATGAAATTGATAATAATTTTAAATGTCGTTCAATTTATTTAGTTTTAAAATTAATTGATGAATTTGATAATAATTTTACAAATCTACCATCAAATATTGAAATTTTTAAAGATATCTGTAATTATTTGAAACAAATCAATATAAATAATTATCCATGTAAAATCCAAGAGGAATATACACGAATTTTAGAACAATTCGAACAAAGACGGTTAAATAAAAAAATGGATTTTGTTAGAATGCCACAACAACGACCGAAAGCTTTACGAATGTTGGAACCAAAAATTGAAGAAGTGTAAGTATTCGTTCAGTTTTCCAATTTCGAATTGATGTGGAGATCCAACTCTACATCCATCTCTTTAAAGGCCGCCTTTAACGCTCCAACATGCTGTTTGTGCAAACATTTTGTGTGTGAAAGGACAAACTAATGTTTGCGCAAACGAAAATAATATCTGTCTCGGCTTGATGTTGGTGCGTTGGTTTGAGCGTAAAAAGGCAATTCAAACCGGTTGCTGCACAGTGCTTACGCTGTTTTCCTTATTTCATACATGGTAGCTGATACAGTTCTTTGTTTTACTAATTTATCGAGTCTACAGTTATTGAATTATTATGTGGAGAAATGAAAAAGAACATGGCGACAATCTGACAACACCACACGAGAATGTGCCATCACTGATGGCCCATCAGTCATTTTGTCCGATCACTGCTTGTAGAAGTTAACTTTAAATACCATCGAAAATGGACCACCTGTACATAAAGGACTAGTTGTTCTATGTTGTTTACTGCTAATTTAGATCGTATAGGCTCTTTTGAAGCACACAATGTTTTTGTTTTTTTTTTCTGTGATTATTAGCATGTTATATTTTTCAGCCGCGTTTATGAAGTCTCTATAAGTTATCCTCCGAATAGCCCAAATCTGCCCAAAATAGTCAAATTGTATACCCCCCATTTTATAACGACTATGTTTTCAGATTGTCTTTAATTTCTTTATGATAAGATTAAAAAGTATCAGGCTTAGGGAATCCCCTTTTCCAATGCCTGTTCTATTTTTAATATCTTCAGTTAGCTCTTTTCCTGTTTGTATTTTGGTTTTTTTTGCATTCTAAAGGTACTTTTACCTTTTCAAGTATAATGTTAGAGTTTTGTTAGTTCTTCTAACAGACATTCTCCATCGTATTGCAGCATTTCATTTTTTATATTTACTATCACGTCCAGGGGCTTTCATTACCCTTTGGTCTGTTGATCGCTACTCTACTTTCATTCCAATTCATTGTTGTAGAGTGCTTTTCTGTTCCTTTTGTATCGTAGAAAAACCTTTTCTTTTTCTAATTAATTGGTTAATTAACAAGAAAAAATTGTTTAGATTTGATGGAAGACGACGGAAGGTCCAAAGCAAAGACAAAGCTGAACGTGAAAAATTGTTACATAAACTTAAAAAAGAAACGAAAGGTGCATTACGTGAAATCCGACGTGATAAATCATTTTTGGGTAGAGTTAAAATTCAACAACAAATACAAAGGTTTGTTTTTTATTATTAAAATTTATTTGAATTATTAACAAATGTTTTATGGATAATTACAGTGATCGTGAACGTAGAGAAAAAGTCAAAAGAATTTATTCAGAAGCTGCAATCCAACAAAGTGAACTTAATGCGATGGATAGAGAAAATAAAAAGAAGAAATAAATTTGAAATTTTTACTTGTATTATTTGCTTTTTTTTTAAAATTATTTATTTACCTGTTTTCGGATGATAATGGAAAGACAAAAGGTAGTTTCTGCTCTTTATTTACAATATATCACTTGCAGTCACAATGGATTTCTGATATAAAATATATAAGAGCACTTTTAAGTACTACGTAATAAAATATAATTTGTATTATTGGAAAGAATCTAATAATATCACAAAAATATTTTTTAATTCTTTTTAAATTTGATATTTGTTTTGTTGTTAAATCACAATGAAAATTCTACATAATCTTAACTTAATAACAAAAAAGGAATCTAATAATTAACAAATAATATGGCAAATAGTTACGTAATATCTATACATTTGGAATAATTGTTTTTTTATTATTCAAAAACACTTGCAGCAATCCCCATAACAACTATACCAATAATTAATGCTATCATTTGTTTGATTGATTCTTTCGGATCATCTTCTTTGAGCAAATCTGGAAGTACTGTAACTAGTGCGATGTGAAGAAATGTACCGGCTGTAAATGGTAGGATCCATGAAGTACGCGCCTCTATAAAAATAATTTTTTTATGAACATTTGTAAATGATTCAAGTTTAAGAAAAATTACCGATACTATTTGATGCGCCACTGAATAGAATTGCAGCAAATGCACCAATCAATCCACCGGTTGCTGTTAATAATTGATAGAATGCAGCATCCCAACGATTAAAACCAGATTTTAATAAAATAGCAAAATCACCAACTTCATGTGGTATTTCATGTACCAAAATTGCGAATGTTGTTAAAAGACCTAAACGTAATGAAACTAAATAGGCACCACCCAATGATAAACCATGGGTGAAATTGTCGATTGTATTTGCTAATAAATTCAAATAACCGTGAATCTGGAATGTTTTCATAAAATTATTATTTTTATCAAATAGTAGGAAAATAAATTACATTTTTTTTATTATTGCTATCGTGCGTTTTTTCGTATTTTACTTTCAAATTATTATTCTCTGATATCATCAAAGGTGTTTCAACTGATTTCACCAATACAGAAAATGATTTTTCAACAATAACAAACGCAATTAATCCTGTTAGGATTAAAAGACCTGTACTGAGGGTTGGATGGCCGCCTGTAACAAAGCAAATTAAAATTGGTTCTAAATCTAGATTAATTCGAACTGGAATCAAGGGCGGATTTACCATGACGCTACCAGCATCGTACCCAGTTACGATTTTCTTTAGCGCTTGGTTCCCAAAGTCAATATTAGCTTCGGGTCCCAAGGAAGCTAAATCCGCCACTAATAATGAGTGGAATACTCGTACATACAGAGATGTTTGAAATACTTACCATTACTAAGGATATCTTTAGCCCATATTTCTGGTAATGAATGTAGGAAAACATCACCCAATAATCCACCAACAGCGAAACTCAGCAATGTTTTCAATCTATTGGCACTATCTGAAATTTTTTAATAAAATTATTGTTGAAGAATAACAAATTGATTAAAATCAATTGAAATATAGTTGGGTTTTTCCAACAATTAGTTATTAATTTGTAACGTTATTCATTTTATTCAATTTTTACAAATACAGTATTCAGGGTCGGGGCTACAACCTATTCTAGCCCCCCCTATAAATATTTCTTGCCACCGACTAATCGTGACTTTATTAATTAATAATAAGCTTTTTTTAAATGCTGGTGAAATTAAAGAATTGAGTGTTGAGTGTTTTGAGCCTCTTTCGAAAAATCTGCCCCCCTGGACATTTTATTTTGGAGCCGTTGCTGCAGTTATTCAATATTTTGCATTACTACTGTTTGTAAATATTTAATATTTGCTTAAGGCACTTATAGTATTTGAGTAATAAAAGTAAATTTACACAATTTTAAATACTAAAAAGATTATTATGATAACGTATTGTAAGGAAAGAAAACATTATTTAAAATAAAAGCCAAATTTCAGATTATAAAAATACAAAATAACTGATCTACTGTCCGTAACATTGATAGAATACATCGTAGGTATGTCCACGATGACCCCACTAGCCTATAATAGCCTAGCAGCCAAGACAGTAGCTGTACACTTCCAGTACCGTGCGTGTCAAAAAAATAATAGCAAAAATAGAAAAGACAGTCCTAAAAATCTACCGATGTAGTTTAAGCCAGTGATGAGCAACCTTTTTCTAGACGGGCCAAAACTAATATCCCTCTTACTCATGACCCAGTAAGATTCATTTTCTACCCAGTGGTTGCGAAGGCATATCAGGCAAAATTATGCTGAAAATAATAGCAAACGTCGAATAGTAGCAATCTTGGTGGACAACTAAAGGGTCGTTTAAGCTTGAAAACAAAATTATGGGAAATTGTAAAATTTTCGTTTACATTCTCAGTTTTGTAGAATTTCTATTACCTAAAATACACAATAAATGATCTAAGATATTCGATTAATAGAACGTACACTTTTCTATTTTTAAATATTGGTGTTATTGTAATATACCGTATGCCCTGTTAATAGCGTATCTCTAGCGTACTTTCTCCTTATTGACAAACAGTATAAAATTACTTATTGTTAGTTAAGTATTTCAAGGAAAGACAAGGTTGATCAACTCATTAGGCCTGTGTATTATTATTTTACAAAAATTATTAAAGAGAAATCAATAATCATACGTAATTTGTTTAAGAACAGTGTCACGTTTATACAGCATGTCCATTGATTAGCGTAAGTCAATCGTTTGAACATAATAGAAACTTATTCTTAAATTCATATCAAATTGCTTCATTTGTAAATAGATAGGGATATCAAACAATTTTGTAAATCGGCCCAATGTAAATTAAGAAATTGACAGTAGTTTTGGGGATTTCCGGATCAGTGAAGAAGTTTCTAGAGTTTAAATACAATTTAGATTTTTCCTTCCAACTGCTAGCAATTTGTTATACTGTCTTCTACAAAAAAAGATAAAATAAAATATGGAATACATTTGGGATACTCCAATTAGCGAACATTCTGTATATTATCAGGAAGATAAGTCGTGCTCAACTAAATGAACACTATATTATGGAAGCTATTTGAAAACATAAAAATAATTCGTTAGTCAATTTAATTTTTTAATTAAATCAATTTGAAGTTGATGTTAGCAATTTTTTATAATGTTACATCGTTAACACATAAAAAATAGATAAATGGGTTAACCAGTATAATGAAGAAAAATTGAAAAAAAAAATGGTTAAATATGGAAGTAGCGTTTTAAAACAATATCATGATTAATTTTTTAGGGTACGATTACATTGTCAAGTTTTTCTTGTTCAAATTTGCTTATACCAACTAAAACTTGATAATGTAAACACCAACCAACTTTTAAAGAACTTGTCAATAATAATAGTATAACTACTGCACTGTTACCAATTGTGTGTAACAATTTTTCAAGTGAGAAATTGAACAAGACCAAATTTTTTGTCAAGAATTTGAGAGTGTTTATACATGGACTATGGAGTTGTCCAAGTTTTGTCGCACTCGTATGCAGTGACGTAACATCAGTGGTGTTCCTATTATTGCGGTAATTCATATATGACATCATGGCATTACCTATTTGATCCCTTTTCTCTCAATATTTTATGACAAAAAATTTCCGTTTTTGATCAAAATTTTTGACATTTTTCGCTTACATTGATGGGACAAAATTTACAGGTTTTAGCTAAAATCTATAAAAATTCTAGCTTATTTTAATGCAATTGGTGCAGAATTATCTGTTTTTGAGCAGAATTTTTAGGATTGATTTGATGAAATGAGGGCAAAGTTTTCTATTTTACATCAGTTTTTGCAAATTTTCACTTATTTTGATTAAATAAGTGCAAAAGTCGATGTTTTTGGTCAGAATGTTTGCTTACTTTGATGAAATTAGCATACCATTTTTGACAATTGTAGCTTATTGTGATAAAATTGTTGCAAATTTTGCCGGTTTTGAACAGAATCCTTGGATGGAATGTTTGGTCATTCGAAGGCATAAATTTAAGAGCTCAAAATAGTTCCTCAACAAACAGAAAAGAACCATTTTGAAAGGGGTTGTAAAACTGTAAACGTTGAGTGTCACTAATGAGTTGTTGGTAAGTTTTTGGAAACAAGACAAATGTGACATTGTAATCGTACCCTTATACTGGTATAGGTGTTTAAAAACAGTTTTTATCAATTACAACAAATTTAAATAATTATTACAGGTGTATAATGTTGCAATTTACGTCAACAATAAAGTTTTTTTTAAAAAATAACTCTGTTATTGTAAAAAATATTCCAATAATTACTGTATTCGAAAATCAACAGAATCATAAAAGATTTATGATTTTGTTTTTTATTATTTCTTTAAATAAACGTGGATATTTTGATATTTCATATAAATTTGAGATTTCTGTAATTTTCGTTTTATTAAAATTTTATTTATATTTTTGATGATAAAAATAATAACGAATTACGTCTCTTTAATCTAATCTATGTACGTGCCAAGATTATCATCAATATTATTCTACTCGCTACTCTAAAGGACCAATGAATGAATTGAATAACAAAAAAAACATTAATAAATAAAACCAACCAATTTCTTGGATAATCGAATTATTTTACAGTTGAATAAATTAAAGAATAAATTATATAAAGGAAAATTCCTGATATAACAACAATCAATTATTTACAGTAAATTTACACATTGTTTCCGCTTTAATGAATATAAATTATTACTAAAACATATGGACGTTGATATAGAGATAAATTAAAATAAATATCAGATGATTTAAATTGTGTTGGATCATAGTAGGCGATGTTTAATTTACAGGGTGATTTAAAAAAGCCATCTGATCGAATCAAGTATGCTATGAAAATAACAAATGTATAAAAAATATGGCTACCATTTATCTAACCTATTTGGAGTAGAAAGTTTTCACTTGATTAAACTTTTTTGTTCTAAATTAAATGTTAAGTAACGTTGTTTTGTCGTAAAAAAGCCAACTGCAAAATATTTTGATTTATTTGCGGTTACCGCGCGTGATCAGCGCGATAAAAAGCCGTAATTTGCAAAGGCCCTTAGGTTATCTTTTCGTTCATCCCGTATCCCATCTATTGCTTATAATTCGTAGTAAAGTTAGGTATACCGTATCTATATAGGGAGGGTAATGCAAGTGTAAGATGTGAAAGGGCAAACAGTTTTTAGAAAAAGTCCTGAAATGAACTGTTGTTTTATTTCATTTCCCGGTTCGAAAGTTCTATTTTATGTTTAATACACAAGTCTAAAAGCCAGCAACGGTTTCATTCAAGTCATTTTATAATCTTCGAAATAGGTACATATAGGGGAAAAACAAGCATTAACCAGTCTTACGTCTTTCACATAAGTTGAAGTGAGATCGAGAGCAACATCTTCTGACCACGTGTTTGGTTTCATCTCACTTCAACTTATTTGCAAGCCATAAGATTGGTTAATGCTTGTTTTTCCCCTATGTACCTATTTCGATGATTTTAACGGTATAATATAAGAAACAGTCGAAGGTTCGGCAACGCTGAAAAGAACTAACTTTTCTCTCTCATATATAGAAAGAGACAAGTACAGCATATTTTCTGTACTCTTGACGTTCGTATAGGTATAAGGTCGCTTTCACACACACCGGCATTTTGTCGGCGCCGGCACCGGTTTGTCGAGATCCACTCCGACTGCATTTCTCGTTGAAAGAGATCGGGCCGACATTTTTGCCGTGCCGGCGTGTGTGTGAAAGTTCTCATTTGAATACATAGTACTCGGTGCCGGCTCCGGCTCCAGTTTTGCCGGTGTGTGTGAAAACAGCCTAATACCTACATACGCTGGGAAGAATCCAGCGTTGTCGAACCTTCGACTGTTCATACTATATCTACCACTCACTCCACAACCGTCTGTTGAAGCCTTCGTTTTGAATGAAAGTCGTACATTTTAATAATTTTTTTAAGGGTGTTGGCAGTGGAATTGTGATCTGGATTTTTACAAGTTACACATGGTAACTATTACGTGAGAAATATGTGCCTTCAACGTTAAGGTGCTAGGCCCTTATCTATACACGATTCAATAATTATATAGGTCCTCCATCTAAAACCCAAAGTTATAAAATGACTTGAATGAAACCGTTACTGGTTCTTCTACTATATATTGTGATTGTGAATAAATGGGGAAAGGGGCGTCATTTACTAATGTTGTCTCATATGTGACAAAATCTCTAGATCCGGTTCTGTTAGACTCACATTGCTAGATTTTTGATATAATCTATACAGGCGTCCCGTGAGCAGGAGCAGATTGCAATATAACTACCATAGCTTTTAATTGATGACCTAATTATTGGATATTCAGGGATTACAAGAAATATGTACGCCACTAGATATCTATAGCGAAAAAGACTTTTAAAGACGTTTGGCGACATCTACTGTTTAAGTTTAAAAGGTTACAAACTCTAAGAAACAACAAAAACAATAACACCACAGCCAATTATGTACATATGGTTTTTTGTAATAAATAAATAAAAAACAAATGATAATAGGATAACTCATAATTATTGTTGAATTATTAACATGCTGTGATTTTACAAAAACTTTGCCTTGAAATTTTTGCAATATTTACATATCATTCATTTCTTATTATTATTATTTATTAATGAAAATATATTCGGATCTAATATATAGTTGGCTGTGGTTTACCATAAAACAATTTTTTTGGGACAAAACAATAAAGTCAAGGCTGTTATGATTATTTGTGATTTTTTTGTTAAACATAGTACGAATATACGAATATAAAATCAATGGGCCATCTAATATTATTATTATTTACAATAATCATAATTCTTATTTTTGCTGATTATCGGTTGCTTTGTTTTTATAATAATTGCCTTGAACTTTTTACAGACATATGTATGTAGATAATGCATCTTTTTTTCTGTATTATTCAACATAATTCCAACTAACAATGATAACAAAAATCTTCGCTATTACAGTCAATCATACTATAGTTGAACATCATACAGGTCGATACAATTCATCTATGAATATAGGAGAAACTACAACAATCGAGACAGTCTTATGGCCTTTGTTTGGGTTGAAAAAAGATGACTGGTGGAATCTATGTAATATTACCCCCACTCGTAAGACTGCCCTATGTTACTAGATGAAATGTCTCAACCTGTATATGTATGTAGAGATTATAGTCAATTATTTCATTAAAATCATTGCCTTTATCTATTACTAAAGAAAAAACACTATAATAATATCCTTTTCATTTACTCTATCAATATTATTCTCTAAAGTAAGGTTAAGTTATTTAAATATAAACACACAACAAAAAAAAGTAAAAGTGTTTGACCTAACCTCCTTGTTTAAGAATGTCAGTCTGGTCTATTGGGATGACAACTAATGGTAATATCCCAGATAGGCCAACTAGAATTGAACCGATCATAGCCCATAACCATGGCATATAATCACATGTTAATAACCAATTTGGTGTAAATTCCATTGATATAAAATTTTTATAATTTATATCGAAAATTGTACCATTTGGGCCGGCCAAACACTCAAATAAATTTTGAATCATTGTCATTTTATTAGTTACACATTCATTTATCCTTTTTGGACTCCGTATTATTATTATTATTATTATCAAGGTGCCTCTGATACTTTCTTTGTTTTTTTGTTTTTTTTGTTTTTATAATGATACGCACTTCACTCCACAATTACCGTCACTAACAAGGATGTTTAGTGATGATGATGATGATAATGGAGTCTTTTTTTTATTAATTTAAGTAAGTGTTCGTCGACTAACCTACGCTGAGATTGAGCCGAGACACACTATCAATTTATTTAAACAATTTATAATACGATTAGAAATCGATTTTAATCAATTAAAACAACATTGTTATCACGCACATATTTACATGCTGAATGACGACACTAGTCGAATCTAGTGGTAAACAATGAAAAAACTAAAAAGAACTGCGCAAGTCTATTGTGTTACTATCTTTATCTAAATTGTTCGCTTTGCCTCTTTCTAATGAGTGAAGTTCCAAATGAAATCTTGTCAATTCCACCAAAGCAAAGAGAAAACGCAATATAAGTGTTTAAATGACCTCTGGTGTCTGAGACTTGTAACTATTCAGTTTCTAGATTCTTGAGGGTTTAACGTGGTGAAGACGGATTTCACACCTTCTCACAGGGTTGAAACATTAGAGGCGCTGAAATTTGTACCTATACCTATTTCATTGGGCTGCTCCCCCTTTATCCTACACTTTTTGCACACAATTGAATCCTAACAATAACGTTTCACTAGTTTCTCATTATCAATAAAATGACTAAAAGAGAATTAAACAGTGGAGTAGCCTCGGGAGAGTTTAGTGACTTACCCCCCCCCCCCCTAGATCTTTCACGAAAAGTACCTAAATATTTCAAATTCCAGATATTTGGCCGCCCATCTGCAACAGCGAATTTGCCCACGTCCCTTAATTAGAGAGTTAAGTCGATGAACATTCTCCAATCACAATCATACACTTTCGTCCCTTATATCCCTTATATCCGCCTTACATAAAGACAGACATTTAATTATCTGAAGTTAGAAATAGGCTTTGTACTGGGGACGTCTTGAAAAGTTATGCAAGGGATGCATGAAATACGGATTGCCGGGCTTAAAAGAAATTGTTTTTTAATTGAAAGGGAGGTACCTTCCTTGTGGGACAGAGACGGTCAAATACATAGGATCGCTGTTTTCTTAAGCTGACCGCAAATCAGGTCTGTGGAGCGACGGTGCACTGAAGAAACGAGGTCCGTCCACCTGAACGTGGCGCGACGCGACATTTATCGGTGATTCGCTCTTCGGGAATTTTCGGCGATTTCCGTTCTATTTTGGCAGGAATGTGTTGCCACAAATTCTTAATAATTAACAGAACGGAAATTGCCGAAAGGAACAAATTCCTACCTGCTGTCTGTCCATCAGGTCGGTAGCGCGGCGCAGTGTGGCACGCAGCCGACTTCGAGAAGTCTAGCGAGAACCCCAGAGCGGAACTGCTCTGTTGCGCGGCCTTCTACCGACGTAATGGACAGATCTCCATTCATTTACATGTATTTTATCTATGAAACGGCTGCGGGCCGCTTCACCGACCTGATGGACGGTCAGCTTTACATTTTCGCCACAAAACGATTGTAAACTGTATTTTGATCCTTCGAAAACGCTAAACATGGAACATTGATTAAAGATTATATAGGGATGGTATTGTTGCATGGGGTACTAAATTATTTATAAAATAGATATGTTAATTTTATTAGCCATAAGGACATAAAAATTTAAAGAGCAAAATTGTCCTAAATTATTTGGCTTTTGAAGTTGAACACACAAAATTAGTATATTTTCTGAAAAAAAAAAACAAAACTATCCATTATTCATGTATCGACCAGCTTACAAATTGACTATTGTATCTTATTTGGAGGAAAAAATTCAACATAAGAGTAGTTCACCCTTAGAAAACAAACCGAAAAATACTTTATATGAAATTTTGAAATAAAAAAAAAAATTACGCCCCTAAGGTTTATAACAATCTGGTATTTCTTTGGGAAATTACAATTAATTCGGTTTCACTTTAAGTTTTTGAGTGTGTGTTTCACGCCCTTAAAACTAAATATTAACCAATATGAAGAGACAATAACAGGAACATATTATGCAAGGACAACGGCCAAGATTAGATCACAAAAAAGTGCTCTTTCACTAATTGTAAGATTATGCCTTCAATGTTTGTTTCTAACTAAAGTCACTTGTTTTATAGGAGTTTCGCAAATTTTTGTAAAATTAATAATTGTTATATAATGTAATTATTATTATTATTTCATTTTTTGGACACAAATATCGTACAATTCCAATTCTTCTGTCAAATCTCAAGTTGATGATTATGACATTTCGAAACATTGTTTTAAATCAAATCCATTGTTATATCCATTATGTAAGTGATTATTTTTGATATCTAAAGTATCTACTAATTATGAGATAAATGTTTTTGAGACAAATTGAAAAAATTCCACAAATTCTTTGTAGACAGTGATATGAGTAGGTATTTTAAATTCTAAAATACCTACCTATACATATGATTGGCTATTTTATAACAAATACTGGCTATCAATTATAAAGTGGGGAAGATTATTGAAAGCTTAAAGTATAATTGGCTGGACATTAATAATTTCGCCAAATCTGAGATTGTTATCAATTATGCTGCTATTTGATATCCCTAATCCTACTGTGTTTTTTCCATAATAATACGTATTTAAATTTAAATACTTTTATTGAACATAATGATGTCAGGCGCACGCAATATTAAGCTAACTTACAATTAGACTAGAATATTTCGAATTCTTTAATCCTATGATTAGAATTATAAATTTTTTTATATTTCACTAAAGTACTTATAACGTTGAAATGTATGAACGATAAAATAATCGGTTGGTAACAGGAGTGAATTCACGTTAAACGTGTATCCACTTGGCCGGTGCCGGTGCGTGCATATATTATTCTATACTATAGTTATTCTATAGAATAACTATAGCACATCGGTGGCTAGGTTAAAAAAAATATGGATTAGAGGTAACTCGTCCGAATAAATTATCGGGATATGCGCTGGCACGGGTACAAATGCTTAGATAAAAAGAGCACTATCAACCGATCGTGATTATAAAATCGTCTATGCGTGCCTGTCTGATGTTTCGATTTCAAACGCCCGGTCTTTCCACCTCCTGTTAAAGTAGTCAGTATCTATCGGCTAGATATTGTTCCAAGCTAGATTTATGTGAGCTGTTAAGGTGTGATTTTATTGGGATGTTCGCGACCCGCCGTCAGCTGTTACGTTCACATGTTTTGCATAAAGGTGTGATTTTGTTACGACGTCCAGCGTTCCCGGTCAGCCGCCGCGTTTGACAATGATGGCCCGCTGTTACGTTCATATAGTTACTTGCTTAAACCGCCTGGCTTCTGCTTTTCCAAAGTTATAATGTGGGAAATGCTTAATAAAAAAATGGATTCAGAAACATTAGCGACATTGTTTTGATAGAAGATGAAGAAGGTGCTAATATTCTATTGTCCTTCATACGACAAGAAACCCATCTTAATGCTTTTTAGATTCAATAAATACCAATTTGATTTTATTTTGAGTCTCAGTCATGTAGATTTGAAGAAACAATGGTTTCTCATTTATAACCAAATGCAAGTGCAGTTGACGCTGCGTCCTGGCTTGTTTTTGAGCAGTATAGACGTAACCGTCGTCGGTGGGCTGTTCCATTTACTAGACGAACCGACGTAACGAAATCATTACTACTGACTAAGCATTGTAACGGCGGGCCGCGACCGCTGGACGAAGCAGTGAAATTACAGCTTTAGCGTTTCTGTCGTTGTTCCACCAAACTTTGGTGGAATAAACTGAAAATAATAGGGTTCATTCATCTTTTTGTGCGCATGGCATAAAAATTAATGCGTATTTTATAAAATTTTGTGTATTGAATAAACATTCACTTTTGTTTCTTGATAAGAACAAATATTGCTGATAATAATCAATCATTTATTAATTTTCTATTTATTATTTCTCATAAATATTATATTTTTTATAAAAAAAAATACTACAAAATTTATACTTATTTCGAAATCTTTGGTATTGCAATATTTTCTATTTTATTGGCACTTTTAGGGGACTCAGCGATTTGGATCCCGACACCCCTGAGCAGTGGCGTAGCTTCGGAAGGCCTAGGAGCCCCCACCCACCCCAGATGTTTCATGAGAAATCGATAGTTCAAACCTTTTGAGAAACACTAATACAGTATATTTCGTTTAATTGCGCTATCGGTTTATTGGGATGGCCATTTTTAAGACCAAAGATCAAAAACCCCGGCTTTGGCATCCATTCAATAAATGTATCTATACCTATACAAAATATAGGTATAGTTAACTAAATTGGATAACTTTGAATTTGCCCCCTACCCCTAGTTTTATAAAACGACAATACGCCACTGCCCCTGGGTGTATGGTTTTCACAGAAATTTATAGATTAATTATTTATGGGAAAACAAAGACGAGAGACGAGTAAATCACGTTAGGAATGTTGCGGAGAAAAATATAACCAAATGGTGCGCTGTCATTGTCGCTATTTATAAACATTACTCCTAACTATGTAGTGTAACATTAATGACTTAGTCCTTGAAAAACTTTGGACTTTCTTTGTCTAAAAATGTATAATAGTTGATTGATTTGCCAAAAAAAGCTAAAAATGGAAATTTAAAAAGCAACTATAAGGTCCGTAACGTTTTGAAACTACATCGTTCAAAAGTAGGCCACTTTCCCCACTGGTCCATCCCATCCGTCTAGAGTTGACTGGGCCCTTGACGTCCACCAAGGCAATTAAACAAGAAGTCGTGGTATATATAATCACTCTTTAAAATTCTCTAGAAATAATTTGACTTTTGGAGAAGAATTTAAACAAAATATTACAAGTACCATGAGTTCGTGGTCAATTTCTTGGTTCAAAAATTGTTTCAAGTTTCTACCCTTCTCGTCCTCATTTAAGACAGTGCCGACAGTGATATAAGTTATTGAAAGGTTCTTCAAAACTTTATTCAATTTGAGAGGTCAGTAATATGCAAAAATTACAAGTTACAGTTTATCCAAGATAATACAAGCATCCGGAAGGCTGTTTACATTACCAAGTTCTACTTGGTACAAGCTAAGTTCAACAAGAAAAATTTGATAGTGCAATCGTACGCTAAGAAAGGCCCAAATTATATGTATATGATCCAAAGTCTGTATATGTGATAATGGCATAGTTTTCTTACTGCTGGAATTGCTTTTTTTAGATCTTTACAGAAATCATGTGTGCGGTATGGGATATCTTAGAGAGATAAACAGAGAGAAGTGTTGTCACAAGTTGTCTCAATTCTAGACATTTATATTATCATCAGTGTTTGATTGTAAAATACAATGCGGTAATTGATACCTTAGCTACAGGCCAGTTTGATACAGCCAGTACAGATTACCGGGGCCCAGAATATTATAATGAAAAGTAATTTTTAGGGCCCGTAGAAGAATTGTACTGGGGCCCATGGAAGAATTTTACCGGGGCTCAATCCTGTTCTTGGCAGCCATATTTCGCTTCGCTGTCTATAGATAATTATAGTACAGATTTTTTTCTTCTTCAGATTAGCTTATACAAGTAACTACGGTTATTGCAAATGCGCTTTCAAGGGACTGGTACAAGTTTCTCAAATTTCTCAAATCTTAGTACAGTTTGAAATGTTTCAACTAATTTATGAACACATTTCTGATAATTATCGATCGTGTTCTCTTGTCATATCTTAAAAGATATATTAGTAGTTACAGGGACTAGTGCGGTATTTACTACAATACTCTATAGTTCTGCTTGATCTGGTGGTGAATAAAGACAGTTTACTTTTAATTTGTGCGTACATAGAGTATATTTTCTACAAAAAAAGGTATAATTGTTTCCTTTTGAATAATTTTCATTTCGTATTGACTGTTTGATATTAGAAAAATGGGAGACATTACGATTTACCTTCAATTCTTACACGAGATGAAAAACAGAGGAGGCAATTGTTGTAATGCATTTGGAGCGGCACCAAAGTCGTGACGTGCAGAAGAACTGCATCAACAACGAGATCTGACATTGATGAGACGGCGTGGCTTGCAAAATCAAGTTAAAATGGAAGAAAGAACATCATCATCATCGACAAATATGAGAAATGAACGTAAAAAACTAGAGGTTGCCAAAAAAACGAAACCAAGATGGAAATATTAATCGAAAAATTAAAGATAAATTATCTACAAATGAAGAATCGCAATTTTGGTAAAAGTATATAGCAATCAATTTTCAATGTTTTCTATTTTTGATAAATAAAGTTGTTTTTTTCAAATTTTTCATAATATTTCAATCTAAAACATTATTTCATATTTATTTAACTGTGCATCTACTGAAAAATTGGCGACAGTTCAGGAGTCGAATCTAGTTCTTTTCAATTAGCGGTCAAGAGTCTGGAAACACTTGTGTTCGAGTCCCAGTAGCAACCAATGACTTTTTTTTAACTATATTAATACTATCATGTGTATGTACAATTAATATAGATATTTAACAAGTTTCTTCTAATAAAGATATGTAGAAATAACAATTTTCTTGGTAAAGCCAAGAAACTACAGAATGCAATAATTAAGAAAGATAAATGATTGGCCCTTATGAAAATCTGTATAAATTAAAGTGATTTATAATTTGGCAATCCCAACACATAGACAGTCTCGATATTTCAACTAGTGACATGATTTCGACGTATCATCCAAAAATTTTGCAACAAATATCCGGGTAGAGTGATTCAAATGGTCGAAATTTCAAATATTTTGGCTAAAAAATTAAAATGTTTCGTTAGAGAACAATGTGTAAGTCGCACACACAAAATTAGCATCAGTCTATTAGTATTTACTGTTAATTAAAGCGAACTTTTTTTGTTGTTGTTGTTTTTTGACCGACTACCATCTATACAAAAAGAACTTGATCGTCAGCCAATGAAACAAAATTCTGTCAGACAAGCTCCATACTGTGGAGTTTTTGGCATATACCCGGTTATAGCTTAGTATTTGACTATTTTCGTTTGACGAAAGTGATTACTTTGTGTGAAAGTTATTATAAACAATTGTTAAATAAAAAACAAAAGAGTGTAAACACAGAATGGATGCATGGGGTAATCTTGATATATCATCAGCAATTACACGTGACGAACTAACTAGCAGTTTTCGACGAACAAAAAAGATTGTAAGTACCTGTACTTATTTGTTCGTATTTTTGTAATTTGTTATAAAAAATTTGCTCGTTGAAAGTTCCCGCGTATTATTTTGAATATCAGGTGGAATTTATGTTGACCAGATTTTGAAACGTAAGATCTGTTGCAAAGTTATTTTAAGAATCATCTCAATCGTGTGTTATATAAATTCCATTTAGATTTTCGTGTAAATATTGCTTTGAAATTTTAAAATTTCTTCGCGAAAATGGATATGAATCCAGATGTTTGGGGCCAATTGGCCTTAGAGGCATCACAAGTTTATTTAACTGATGGCACAGCCGCCAAAAGTCCATTTGCATCAACGGTAAACACAAACAAATACTAACATAGACACTAATTTGTTTCTTTTTTTTCAATATTTGTTGTAGACAATTGAAAAACTACCAGATAAAGTATTGCTACATATATTCAGTTATTTAAGTCATAAAGAGATATGTCGTATGGCGAAAGTGTGTAAAAAATGGCGGATGATTGCATACGATACAAGATTGTGGAAAAATGTTTCATTAAGACCGGAAATATCCGGTTTACACGTTGGTTCGTTAGAATCATTATTGGCACTAATTAGTATAAGATTTGGACCATCTTTACGTTATATTGAATTGCCAATTGAATTGATAACACATACCGTTTTACATGAATTAGCAAATAAATGTCCAAATTTAACACATATGCTATTAGATTTTTCAACAGCTATGCAACTACATGATTTCAGTGAATTACAAGCATTTCCAACGAAATTACGCTATTTATGTATTTGCTTATCGGAGGTTATATTTATGGAAGGTTTTATGAGAAAAATTTACAATTTTATTAATGGTTTAGAAATACTACATTTAATTGGTACTTATGAGAAAGTGGAAGAAGAAGAAGAGGAAATTTACGAGGTCATCAATGTACACAAATTAAAATCGGCAACACCCAATTTACGTGTTATCAATCTTTATGGTATCAATTTTGTTGATGACAGTCATATTGATGCATTCAGCTCTAACTGCATCCAGGTAGATACAATTTTCCTCCTTTTGTTTTTGAGAAAAAAGAGAAAGTAAACGCTTTTAATAATTTTAGCTGGAATGTTTAGCTGTGAATTATTGTGCTAAAGTAACTGGTTCTACGTTAAAAACGCTCTTACAACGTAGTCGTCGTTTGAAATGCCTCTTAATGAATGGAACAAGTATTTTCTTGGACAATTACAAATTCATTTCAATTAATTATTGTTAATCATCATAGGTCTTCAAAATGAATATTTAATGCAAGTTGAATGGGAGAAATGCTCATTACAAGAATTAGATATAACGGCCACTGATGTATCAACTGAAGCATTACAAGATATGCTAACACGACTACCAGGTTTAAGATTTTTAAGTGCTGGACAATTGAATGGTTTCAATGATTCTGTATTGAAGACATGGATGGAAGCTGGAAATCCACGAAATTTGGTACAAACAACAATTAATAATATCCTGTTTTTAATACATATATTTAAAAAAAAAAATTCTAGGTAGCGTTAGATTTAGATAGTTCTGATAATTTAACAGAAGATGCTATTTATAAGTTTTTATGCAAACATGGCCATCAATTGTGGGGTCTTGGGTTATCTGGTATGACCCACATTACTGATTCATTGTGGCAGACAGCTCTTCCTATTTTAAAAAATGCCAAGTACGTTGTATTTTATTCAATATTTATTAAATCATGTTTTAAATAACAAATTCACTCACAGTTGGCTTAGAAAATCTTTAAAATATAATCCAGCGTGCCGTGCTTTCTAATAATAGATACATAGCATATAGGCAGTGGTGGATATAACCTCTTTGAGGCCCGAAACTGATAATAATTTTAAGGTCACTTAGCTAAAGAACATTGTACGAAAATTTTATTGTAAAAATTCTCATTTTACGAGTTTTTATGGGGGGCTCCATAACACTTCAGAGCCCGACACGTTGATATACAACAGAAATTGTGACCACCATCACGTAGAGAAGTTTGCAGTTCTATTTTCATATCATCGTTATTATTAGCGGTAAAACCACTAATTACATTATCAGAAGCAATTTTAGCTACAGGAAATTGGGAAGGGGCGACACAAATTGATACGTAAATAGATAGACGATACTATTTACAAATGAATAAAAGTTGAACGTTGCCTTTTGACAACGCTTAGATTTGTTTGTGTTTTCTAAGACCTTTGTAGAATGAATGAGTACATTATGCATCTCCCAAAGAAAGAATCCAACTGGAGTTTCTTTTTTGTTTATTTTTACAAACTAACAACAACAAACAGGACCGGCGCTGATAGGTAAGGCGCCTTTTTGTGCGCACAGATTTTAGGCGCCCCCCTTATTAACCTTACTTCAAAATAAAATCCTGTCGCAAAAGTACGAAAATAATCACTTTTTATGAAGCACAAAAATCTACACTACATGAAAGAACTAATAACAGTAAAAACTGTACTTAATTTTGATATAATTGAAAACGTAATTTGGTACCCCGTGTAATTGGCGCCCTTGTGCGGTGCACAACCTGTACAATCACTTGCGCCAGGCCTGACAACAAATATCCATTAATTACAGGTTTTTTGAGCTTGAAAACAGATGGAGATTCTTATGGATGAATTTATAAGGAGTTTCTTGGTTTTTTGAGGGTAAAATTATAGGAAGCTTCTTGAATTTGTGCTCATAGATTTAAGAGCGTACTTGTTAAAATTACAGCAGTGTTCCTAGGGCTCAATTTCTACAAAATCAATCCTCTTAGTTCTTGGCTCCTACCATACAATATTGTTGTCTAGTAGGGTAAAAGTGGGTGGTGGTCGTTCTTTTCGCCAATCTTATAACGCGTTCCTTTTATCTTTTTACCTGCAATTTTGATTCAGTTTTCTTCTCTAATGTTGATTTTTTAATCATTGTGATATTAAGTAACTTCTTGAAAGCTGAGTAAAGGATAAAATTTAGGACCTCTTAAATCGACACCCGAAGTAGTGACCTATACTTACTTCTATGTCATACTCACACACTGGCTCTATATTGTCCAATTATTTTGTTGTTGTTGTTGTTGCAGGATTTTGATAATGGGTACACAAGAACGTCTCGGCGTCAATATCCTTGTTGATCAATTAATGGATAGTATAGCACATAACTGTCCAGTAATTGAACGTTTAGAATTACGTTGGGATCCGGATAATTTACGTTTCTCTGATAAAAGTCAAAAAGCCATCGATACATTACGTGTTAAATGTTTGAAATTACGTTGTCTTTGTCTCAGGTAAGTTACCTTGATTTTTATTTCTAAAGCAGGAGAATTATTAAATTTAAATAATATGATTACAGTGATGGTCGTTATTATGAAGTTGTAAAAGCTAATTTTGAAAGAGCTGATCGAATGACTGTTGTTCGTACATTGACCAATTGTCGTGTATCAAATTATTATTTATTGTCAAATTATAAAGATTTGATTTTTAATTAAAAATTGATTATTATATTGTTAATGATTTATTTATTGAATTATAACGGCAACTAGACTGTTATCTCATTGTCAAGTTTTTGTTTCGCATTTTTCTACAAATAAGTGTAATCAACATAAAAATAACAACAAAAAACAAACAAAGATAATTACAGTTTTAACTGTAACATCTATTTAATTTCTGTACAATTTTCTCTATAATCTATATACATATTATATAATTTTGCCAAATTGTTTTTCTTTTATATTTATATAAGTACCCTTTTTTCGAATTTCCAAAAAGCAATAGAATAATTTAAGGAATAGATGAAATAATCACGTGACATTATTCATAATTATTCATTAAAAATTAACTAATAAATAAATCTATCAGATATCAAAAGATGTTTTTTGTATTAATAGGTAATTATGTGAATTGTTGAAATTCTTAATTTTAATTAATTGGCATTGTGTGCAATAAATAATGCAAAATATTGTTATCAGCCATCTTTTGATATCAGTTAAAATCACAGATAACCCGATCATAAATGTTTTATTAAAATTTAGAGATTTTCTTAAAGGAAACGAAAACAAAAACAAAAAAACAAACAGCCATGAATTTATGACTAGGGTTGATCTGTATTTTATAATAAAATTGCGTAATTATTGTGAACAGCGCATGAATTGTAATCAACTAAATTAATTAAAATCAGTCATTTTAATAATTGTAGTTTACAAATCTTAAAATCACCTATCGTGGTTAGTTTCTTGTGGTTGTTGTTGTTCTTCTGGTTGTTGTTGTTGTGATGATAATTGTTGAATATGTGCAACTATTTGCTGTTGTTCTATTTGTTGTTGTTGTTGTTGTTCCGGTTGTTGTTGTTGTTGACTTTTCCGTTCATCACAATCCATCCCATGTAATATTTCATGACATAATGGACAACGATCTTGTACATATAACCATTTTCTTAAACAAACACCATGGAAGAAATGTCGACATTTTGTAATTTTAGCTGAACGCATCTCTTGATAACATATGGCACATACATCATCTAATAAACGTAATTGTTCATTATCAGCTTCTGGTAAACTTTCAATTTTATTAACGGCTGTACGTCGTTTCATAAATACAGACCAACCAGCTTTAGCATCACACCATATATTAAAATATGCATGTATACACATCATTACAGCTCTGATAGCACTACCACTTTCAAATAATAATATCCATGCACCATTAAAGAATAGAAATATACCAAAACAGAATTCAACAGTATTACCAAATGCACGTATATAATAAATATAATCATCTAATTTTTCCCAAAATGTTTCACGGCGTGCATCCAATAAAAATAATGAATAAATTGCTAATGATACGAAAACTTTAACAATAACTTCAATACTGAATGCAGTGACTGCCAGCAGCCATGTAGATGTGTCTTGTGTTGTCCACAAATAATACATTAATATTATTGGTAATATTATTAATACAATACATACTAATAGTGCATGTAAATGACGACGTAATGATGGATTATGTGATGCACTTAAACTCATCAATAATGGATTTACAACATTATGTATAAAATGTAAAATTGCGGTAAATAATAAACAAAAATTTCTACATAAACGTATAAAACGTATTTCTGGTTCTAAGCCAGTTAAGCCTGTTTGTAATGCTAATATATAGAAAACAATTGCCGATACAGTACCAAAATTTTTATCATTCTCATCATCACTTAATAATAACCATTGGAAAAATTTCCCAATATAATTACATATATATGATACAATACTTGTTATACCTAATACAGCTGTTAATGTATCACAACCAGTTATCAATAGATATTTCATTAAACGAAAATATGATGAATGATTTGTATCATTCATATACCAATAACCAGATAAAAAGAATATCATTGCATTTTCAAATACACGTAATAACCAAAATGTACGTAATACTTCTGGTACATTTAAACGTTGCCATTCAGTTTCAACTAATGCCGACATACCAAAACTCGATACAAAATTCCTTGAATGTATATAACTATTATATAATGTATGTATTATTGGCATTATCGATGACCATAATACAAATTTAATTAATGCTAATGGTAATAATGCAGAAAATACAGGTAAATGATGTAATATTGTTGGTGAAGGCACAGGTAATATACATATAATTGATGGACCTAAGAACGATATTGGTAATATTCTTTGTAATATTTGATATCTTGGTCCTAAATGTATATTAATAAATATAAATGATAGGAAACTTTGTAATATATAATTTTGTAAAATTTGTAATGTTACACCACCAGTTTTTGTTAATTCATTTATATTTAATGATAATATATTATCTAATATACTTGTTGTTATTGTTGTATTATTTGTTGGATCTTCTAATAAATTCATAACGGATTTTATTGTACTTTGATTACTCCAATATGATACAAAGACAACACCAACTGACATCAGGTACATATAGGCCACCATTAGGTGTTTCGTATTTAATATAAACAAACATAATGCTGTTACACAACCTGAAACAGAAAAACATAACATGCATATTATTATATTGATAGATGATATATCACGAAATGCATAAATTTAAAGCAAAAAACCAGCTATCAAATGATTTGTTAATTGAAGTTTTATCGAACTTTCTATTCCGTGTTCAATTATACCAATACTCTATTTTACAAAATTCTTATTTCCTGAAGTACTGAATGAGGAATAACTGCAAATTCCATAATCTCACGCTTCAGTGCCGAAAATTGTGCCCGTAAAGACCGTTTTTGTTTTGAAGAAGAAACAGCGAGAAGTATATTTAAAAAAAAAAGGATTTTATAAGTTTTCAAGTACATATTAGAAAAAGTTGCTGGTTAATTGGAAGGGATTGTCATTTTCCCTACAGCATACGGAAGATTGCCATTAGATTAGATTTTAGGGGGTCTTCTGACATTCTTTTAGCCTCAATAAACTGCAACCACAGCTGACTTATTGTTCTTAACGCTCCATCTATTGATATTTCAGGAAAGACGTATTTTTAGCAAAGCTAACTATCTCTCTGGAAGACCTTCTCATCCTTATTTCAGCAGGTTCAGAAGTTTCATTTTCCGATCCACATAATCTACACCTTTCATTTTTAGATTTTCCCAATTTTTTGAGATGGTATCTCACAGGGCAGTACCCAGTTTAGAGTCCCGTTAGAAGGTCATCACCTATTTTGTTTACATCACATCCGTGATGCTCTAGTACTCATGCAAGGCTAAAGTTTATCACCCTTTCAGAGAGTCTATAGACCTTTAGTGCTTTTAGCACTTACTGTCCGGTCGGAAAAAAATATGTACCTTAGAGGTTTGTTAGTCCGTTCCTACTTAGATCGAGAAGCTTTCTAGTATTTTTTGTTCCATTCTCAGCCATTGATTTTGTGCCTTCTGTGAATTTTGGTTAGAACACTAAATTGCTCCGGACTTATGAGCGGAGCCAATGTTTCTGCTATTGCAAGGTCATCAGCTATTTCCTTTCCATCAAATCCGTGATGCCTGGCACTCATGCAAAAGTAAGTTTATCACCCTTAGACAGTTATTACAAAGAAGCTATAGGCCTATTGTCCGTCCGGAAAAAATTGTATACCTTAGAGGTTTCTTTGTAAACACTCTCTAGCACACATTTGTACTGCAAAAGTTTCGGCTTGCATTTTCGTGGCGACTTTTTTAAAGCTAAAGATGTTCTATAATTGGTTCTATATATTCTTATGCTAGTTCCATTGTTCGTTTTGCAATCACCGTTAAGCTCGTTTGACACGATGCACAATTATACACATAATTGTGGACACAATCGTATACACAAATT
>JAZBGY010001196.1:16560-26727 GCA_037414755.1 Lydus trimaculatus | reverse complement strand
CGCAAGTTTTGGAAGGCGTTGCTGAGGGCTGTCGACAAGCCGGATGCGCTTTAATCGGTAAATTTCTTAAAAAAATTTAAAAAAAAAAGTAAATCCTACCACTGGAATTGAACCCTCCATTCTCCAACCAACCAACCAACCAAATTAAATCGTTTTTAATTTGCAAATAGGTGGTGAAACTGCAGAAATGCCCGATATGTACCCGATCGGTGAATACGATTTGGCCGGTTTTGCTGTTGGTGCTGTTGAACGTCAACAAATCCTCCCTAAAACCAATCTAAAAAATGATGATATAATTATTGGTTTACCATCATCCGGTGTACATAGTAATGGTTTCAGTATGGTACGGAAAATAATGAAAATTGCCGGTAAAACATTTAACGATTTAGCACCGTTTAGTAAAACTGATCGTACATTTGGTGAAGAATTTCTAACACCTACCACAATTTATATAAAAGCCGTATTACCAACATTGAAGAAAATCAAAGCATTTGCACATATAACAGGTGGTGGTTTAATTGAAAATATACCACGTATCTTACCTAATAATCTAGCTGTAAAGTTGGATTTTCAACAATGGGAAATACCATCAGTTTTCGGTTGGTTAGCAACAATGGGTAAAGTGAATCGATTGGAAATGTTGAAAACATTCAATTGTGGTATTGGTGCTATTTTGGTGATTGATCCAAATTTAATTGATGAAATCTTAAAATTAACTCAACCGTACGGTGGTAGAGTTATTGGCAAAATTGTGGAAAATCCAGGTGGTGAATCTGTAATCATTCAAAATTATGAAACATCAATGGATAGAATAATGCGACCATTTATTAACGAATTAGTCGAACAAACAATACCGAAAAAACGTGTCGCTGTTCTAATATCAGGCACTGGTAGTAATCTATTATCATTATTGAATGCCACAAAACAAACTGATCTTGGTGCTGATATTGTTCTGGTTATATCCAATAAAGATGATGCTTACGGTTTAAAACATGCAAAAGATCATAATGTTGAACATAAAATCATTAATCATAAACAATACAAAACACGTGAAGAATTCGATAGAGTTCTAGATAATGAATTGATGAATTCTAATATTGATATTGTTTGTTTAGCTGGATTTATGCGTCTTTTAACAAAAGAATTTGTTGAAAAATGGAAAGGACATCTAATCAATATACATCCAGCTCTACTACCATCATTTAAAGGTTTACATGCTCAAAAGCAAGCATTAGAATATGGTGTTAAAATAACCGGTTGTACTGTACATTTCGTTGATCATACTGTCGATGGTGGTCAAATAATTTGTCAACAAACTGTACCAATTTTAGCGGATGATAATGAAGATACATTAACGGAACGTATTAAAACTGTTGAACATCAAACATATCCGAAAGCATTAGAATTGTTAGCTAGAGGCAAAGTTAAACTTGTTAACGATAAATTGATCTGGTCTTAAAACTCATTAATATTCGAATTAATTCATTGATAAACTTGACATTTTTTAAATAAATTCAAAATAAACCTGTTTTTCTACTTATTGTCGTTTTATTATTTTATTCAAATCCAATTAGTTTCTCTAGAAATATGGCGGAATTAAGCGAGCATGATGATGCGATTTTAAATTCGGTTTTCAACCCCCATCTACCACTCGCTGAAATTACAAAACAACCCCTTCAAGGTGAGTTTTACCATCAAATTAATTCGATTTAACACAAAAATACTCACAGATATTGAAGATGATAATCCGGAAATCCAACAAAGTAAACAATTGGAAATCGATGCTATTAATACAGCTGAAAATGGCGATTTAGATAAAAGTTTAATAATAATAAATCAAGCAATTGTATTAACACCAAATCGTCCATCATTATATAATAATCGTGCACATATCTATCAATATCAATGTAAATTTAATGATGCATTTAATGATTTAACAAAAACAATTGAATTATGTGGAAATAATTACGATAAATATAGAAAAACTTTAATACAAGCCTATTGTCAACGTGGTATTTTATATAAACGTTATCAAAAATACGATGAAGCTAAAAATGATTTTCAAATTGCTGCAAATCATGGTAGTACATTTGCTAAAAGTCAATTAATTGAAATGAATCCATATGCAGCTTTATGTAATCAAATGTTGAGGAAAGTTATGGATCAAATGATTTGATAAAAAATCGTAAAATAATTCAAGATCCACTAATTGTTTCTATTACAATAATTATATACAATTTTTTTTTTTTTAATATATATATTCATGTCAATATATTTTATATTATGTATATGAAAACATTTGTAGTTTTGTTTTATTTTAAATCTAAATGCATTGTTCTTTGTTTTAATAATAATAATTATTATAACAATTGTAAATAAATAATAAAAAACAAAATTATTAGCACCACTCAAACATAATCGAAACTTAATTTTGTGTTAAATTTCAATAAATTTGACAAAATTGAAGAAAATAAATGCAAACTAATTCCAAGAATCAAGAATAATAGTAATATTTAAACTAAATAGGAAGATTTGAGAATATTACCCTTAATAAATTATATACCCACTTATTATCTATATGAGTCAGCCCCTACAAAATATAATAAACTCAAGAAAAACATGTTTTTTTTTTTAATTAGCAAGATCTACTCGTTTCCATTCTTTGTTGTGTATGTGTGTGTGTGTATTTTTTAATAATAATTATTCAATAAGGTAAAGCTTATCTACAATTAAATAAATGTGCGAAATTTGTTGTTGAATTAACGAACAACAATAAAAAAAAAAGAATATTTCAATGATTATTAATTAATTAATTACTAAATTGGGGAAAGAAAATAAAATTATATTTAAGATTCTAATTCATCTTGATCGACAATTTCAAAATCTTTTCCAGTACTAGAACGTTGACTTGATTCACTTTCACTTTCTGAATTACCAATAATTTCAACTTGACTATTACCACCACTAGCTGTACTACCACCACCACCATTGTCTGTAGCAATGTTTTCATTTTGTCTGCAAAAAAACAAAAATCGAATTGTTAAATAATTTGTTTACAATAAACTCAATAAAAAGGAAACGTTACAAGGTGGAAATTTCCGATTTTTGGTGTATAGATAGAGAAACTTATTCTAAAGAACACGTATTTTCCCGTTTAAGAGAAAAAAAATGGGAGTTTGAAGTTTACCCTGCAAAATCAGCGCACGAACAGGCAAATTGAAAACTGCAAGTTACCTATTTTGGAATTTTCCATATACAGGATTGGGCAAAAGTCCCGGAACGGTCAAATATCTCCGAATTTCGTAAAGTTAAAGATCTGAATTTTTGCAGATAGTAAACTTCGGTTATAATCAATTGTTCTAGGGTATTTTGGTGAACTTGGCACTTCCGCTTTAACCGGAAGTAGCTATCAACTTGCTTATTTTAAATAGAATGCTATATTTTTTTGGGCATTTTTGAATTCTACGTATTAATCTTGATTATACTGTATTAGGGTTCCCTATACCTATCTATAACCGTTTGTGAGATATTACAGTTTTTTCCGTTTTCATTTCCATTAAACTTTATACAGTCTAAGCATACTTTGTGATATAACGAGAGTCGATATTTCAAAAATTAATTCCATTTCCTAGTAAAAGTTGGTTATTTGATACAAAAAGGCATTTAATGCACTTTTTTTTTTGAACTACACTAACAATAAGTTAAAGTAAGGTACTACTCTTAAAACTACTTCAAATTTGGTGTACCAAAGCCAAAGATATTTCTGAAGATCAAAAAAACTGTAATATCTCACAAACAGTTATATTTAGGTATAGGGAACCCTAATACAGTATAATCAAGATTAATATGTAGAATTCAAAATTGTGCAAACAAATATACCATTTCATTTAAAATAAGCAAGTTGATAGTTACTTCCGGTCAAACCGGAAGCGCCAAGTTCACCAAAATACTCTAGATTAATAGATCATAACTTCAAACTACAATATCCAAAAAATCAGATCTTTAGCTTTACAAAATCCGGAATTATTTGACCGTTCCGGGCCTTTCGCCGAACGCTGTATATTTGATAATTAACGAGTGGAACATGTAATTAGGGATGAAAGTCGGGGGGGGGGGGTGAATTCCGCCTAATTGTGAAGGTATAAAATTTTGGTTTGCCGTTTACTGATTCTAAACCCCCATTTTCTTCTTTAAACTTGAGAATGGGCACGAACGACAAACTACATATCACTCACAATGAGTTTCTCTATTTATATACCAAAAATTATCAAAATGGTAAGGTTTAGTCGTAAGGACATTGTTAGATGAAGATGTGAATGCGAACAAGACACGAATTAGAAGTCTAACACGTGTAGTGAAGGACGTAAAACCACCAGATTACCAGGTCGACCATCAAAAATATAGAAAGATAAAATACTCAATACTGAATTAATCAATTCTACAATTTATAGAAAAACGGAAAAGACACTTAATCCAGCTGTATTATTATCCAAAGAATATATTTGTGGTGAGTGGTGAGACGGCTCGTGCTCAGCTTCAAAGATTATAGCATAGAGAAGAAGCAGAAATATAAGTGGAGTGCAGTGTATGTGATCTCTGGTGTTTCAGACTCGTAATTATTCAGTTTCAGTGATCTTGAAGGCATGAAGAGGTGGTAAGGATGGTTTTTTGAATGTTTCTTTTGAATTCTGTTGCTGATTTAAAACCGTCTCGGTAATCTGAAATAGCAGAACTGCTGAAATTCGTATATTTCATTTCAACATTAACTGTAGTACGTCAAAAATGAATGAAAATGTGCTCAAACATTTGACAAGTGGTGGAAAGTACAAAACAATAATAATAATAATCAATTAGTAGATGTCAAGAATATGTAAAATTCAAAATTAATAAAATTATCATACTTATCGTTATCTTCATTTTGTTCTTTTTCTTCATTGTTCTTTTGATCATCTTTATTCTCATCTTCATTATCAGAATCTTTATCTTTCTTCTTTTTTTTATCTTTTTTCTTTGGCGCACCATTACCACGATATTCATACTAAAAATTATTATTATTATTAATAAATAATTAACATTAAAAAAAATCAAATATTTTTACAGTATATAATGGCCAGAATGATGCTAAAAATCCAACATCTTCTGTTAAATTTGGTAATATCCATAAATGATGTTTACCAAATGTAAATAACCATATTAAACAAAATATAATTAAACGAATCACAGCCAATATAATAATTGTAACAAGAAAACCAGCAGCTGCTACACTCAAATAATAAACACCTAAACGTACTGATGGTGGCCATAATGGAAATAAACATACAGCAATTGCACCTAATACCAATAATGTACCAATTATCCAATAATGAAATGGTATAGGATCATATATCCATACGTATGCATCTAAACTATCAACAAAACGTTGATCATTATGCATATCTAAACGGATCTTCTTTTTACGTTTCTCTTTCTCTGGCTACAAACAAAATTTTTACAATAAAAATATCAATAAATTAAATCCACTAACCTGTTGGTCTTTATTGCCTTCAACCACACTACTCTCAGCATCTGTACATTTCTCTTTCTCTTTCTCTTTATCATCATTATGATCCTCTTGTTGTTTCTTATCTTTCTTTTTATTACCTTTTAATTCCAATTCAGATACAGGTACTTTACGTGCACGATGATAAAATTTATGTTCCAACATTACATGTAAATAATCAACAATATCTTCACGTGTTTTAAATAATGCATCATCACCTTTTGTCCATTTCGATTCGAATAATGCATCAACGGCACGACGTGCCGTAAAATATTCCACATTATGATTCAAAAATTTCGTTTTTTTTATTGGTACATTTTTACGCATCCATTTAGCAATTGTAAATTCATCTTTTGTTGGTTTATCAACAATATCTTCACCTGGAGCTATATATTCCTGGAGGAAAAAACAAATATTTATAGAAATGGGAAAATTGCCAATAGTTGTTAAAAATAAACAAATCATAAATTCTATATGATGATGATGATGATGAAAAGGGAAGGAAATAATAGAAATTGTGATAAAAACAGGAAATTCCATCCTATTTAGTTAATGTAAAATCGAATAATAAACAAATGGATTTTTTTTTTGCTCGTTTAATTGAAAAACATTGTAATTACAAATGACGTTTTATTTATTAGCTTTTCCTCTATTATTATCACTTTATCTCATAACGGTATTGTTGAGTATACAACAACAGAAAAAAAAAATTAATAGAACAGAAAAACTGAAGCAACGTCATCTGATTCACCAAACAAAGTCTAGATTTTTTCTACAATTAATTAACGCAAATTTCAATAAATTGTTAATTAATCAATTTTAATTAATTATTTAATGTAAAATTCTAATGTTATTAGTGAATGTTTTAATTAATTTTATAAATAAATTTGAAAAATATTCACCTCTTTACGTTTCTTTCCTTTCTTACGTTCCGCCATTTTGACAGACAACAATGACGTCAATCCATAACATTACAGCGGTAACAAAAATGTTCATTAGGACAAATAACTGTAATTTATCAAAGAAATATAAACAGTTATCTATATGGAAAATGAGATTACTATCAATTTAGTTATACGAATTTGTGGCTTATCATATTAGTTGAATTTTTGTAGTTTTTTAAATAATGTTTCTACATTTGTGGCGAGTATGCAATCAATTATACAAGTGTTATCTATAGGTCTACACAGGTTGAGGCAATTTAAAGCATCCCACACACTGGCATGGGACTGCGGGAGTGGGAACGGTAGCGGTAAGTTAGCGGGACTAAGAGACGCTGCGGCTTGCGGGATATCACCGTATTTACACTGATGCGGTATACCGCGACGGTAAGTCCGTATAAACAGCGTTTTTATTTTAGAACGCAGTCAGCACGGTTCTTCCCGCGTCCTACAGCGGGATGGCGTTACTAATAACAGAAAATTTAATTGGAATTGTAAAAAATTATCCAATTCTATATGATCTGTCTCATGGAGAATATAAAAATTGTCGGAACAAGGATAAAGTTTGGGATCAAATTGGAAAAGAATTAAAACATGATAGTAAATTTTATAGTAAATTGGAATTGTTTTTTCTTTTATCTTCAGCAAGAACTAATAATAACAGGGCTTCTTCTTCATCTACTACACGCACCAGTTATCTAAAGAAGAACACGAATATATTTACCCAATGATTCCCGTCCTCGGTGTGTCGGGTTAAGCGGGAAGCGTTTCTTAAATCACGCGTTCTCGAAACGCTACCGCTCCCGCAGTCCCGCGCCGGTATGTGGGATGCTTTAATCTGGGAACATAGGACAGTTTTGAGAGTTGGTGATTTAACAAAGATCCTACCAGCCATCTCTGTTCAACTCAGACGACGGCTATTAGACTGTCCCGGTTCTTGTTGTTTCTCTTATGTTCCTAGATGAATTGTCTCAATCTGTATTGTTTGTCTTTTCACAGCAGATCTCTTTGTGCACCTGTAATCGTGGCGGCTTTTCTTAAAACACTTAAGCCATTCCTTTCCAATTTTTTTTTTATCTTTGTGTTGCTTGTTTCCAAAAATGTTTTTATTTACGGGTAGTTTCTCGCAACTCTATTCTGTGTAATTTTTGTCAGTTATACTGTTTTCTTCTCAATTGCGCATATTATTGCTTCATGGGGCTTCAGTAAAATTTGAATTTGTAGGGCACCATCTACTTATTATAATGTATTGAATTCAAATAATTTTCTTATTGTTAGAGGAAAACAATTTTAGAGAAAATCTCATTAAAAAACAACGACATCTATAAACAAAGAAATATATCTAATTCATGAGGAAAATCCATAAATACACTTAATTAGGTTAATTTAGAGGGCCCCTTCTTAGTTGCCTTTTTTGGTCATAGGATAATACGCCACTGCTTCTTCCATGCGTTACTGTGTTGATCGTTATGCAACCAATTATACAGACATTATTTGTAGCTCAGTAGAAAGCCAATTTTAATTTTTTGAACGTTTAATAATTATTAAACTATTATTATTTCCAATATTTAACACCTTTTTTTCTATATAAAGTTATAATTGTATCCATTTCAATCGAAATTTGTTATTATTTTTAATTTTCATAAGTAGAGCTACATTTAGACACACATTAATACGTACCGTTTTGGCAAAAAATTCAAATTATTTAAACATAACAATTGCATATTTATTACAAAAATTAAGAAATATTATAATAACTATAATAAAATATTAATAAACTAAACATAAATATTAATTTAAATAAAATATATATAAACACGAGCCTTTATAATTATTGATATTTCAACAAAAACAAAAATACAATTTAGCCATGATCTAAAGAGAATATAGCTCGGTTTTTACGCCGATACCAATCTGGTAATCCATTATCTTCATTCTGTTCATCACTATTATTATTATTATTATTATTATTGTTGTTACTGTTATCGTTATCATTATGGTTCAAATTAGAACGTGGACTTCTTGATGTAACACGAAATTCAACTGGTGATAAATTATAACATTTACATATACAACATGATGGGAAACGAAACCAATCTGAAAATATACCACGACATTCATTATTTGGATCATATGCTAATAAACGATGTAAACGATATTGTTGTTCACAACGACAACCATCTCTACAATACATTTGACGATTTTCATGTGTACATTTCTCCCAATGTACATATTGTTCAAATGGATACATATTTAATAATGCTAATACTTCACCACGCGTATTATTTGCCCAAAATGGTGCTACAACTTCTTCTTTAACTGGACAAGCATTCCTATAAAACAAATGAAACAATAGCAAAATTGTATTGTAAGATATTAAAAGTAGGATTGTATAGAAACTTACACGCCTTTCATTTGATAATTCACATGAACTTTATTCTTATTCTCTTCCATATCTTGGAATAGAATCGTTTCAGATTGTGTTGCAACTGTATCCGAACTTGTTGTTGTTGATAATGTTCTACCATTATCTTGTGTTGTTGTATCTGTTGTTGATTCAATTGTAATTTCTTCTGTATTTTCCGTATTTGTTGTAGTTTGTAGTTTTTCTGTTGTTGTTGTTGTTGTTGTACTTGTAGTAGTTGTTGTAGTAGGACGAAAATGTGGAGCCACTTTATAATCACTCAACTTCACATTAACTGTTGCCGGTTCTTCAGAATACACAAATTTCGTATTTAAAACATCATCATTATTTATATCATCATCACGTAGATATCTAGCTTCATACAATTCATTATCTAAATTGTTGAAATCGTGTTCTTTTGCATAAACTAAATATAAAAACATGTAAATTGTATATAGATGAGTCAAGTCAGATTCGTTACAGTATATATACTTACATTTACGATTTAAATCGTGATAATCTTCAAAATTCTCTTGATAATCATCATTTAATTCAGCTTTAATAACATGACCATGCTGTTGATCACCATACATACGTTTCATTAAGCCTTGATTCTCTTGTACGAATCGTTTAACAGCATGCCATGGATAACCATTACCAGCCGATGTACAATAACCACCACTTAGATCACATGGTGGTTTATATAAACGTCCAGAACGATATTGGCGGCCACATGCGTTTTGATCATAATTACCAGAATCATAACCAAAACACTTACACTGTTCCACTATTGAATACAACTGAAAATCGAAAAAAAAATCCAATAATGTATAGTGAAACATGCGCGACTTGACGCGATTAATAGTCAAGTCGTGTGGGATCTACTATAATCGAATTCATCATTCAATAGGAAAAAGTTTAGAATTTCACTTTGTATTCGTGTTTGTTTGTATAGAAGAAGGCGGAAGGGAAAGACTTGTTGTTGTTAATGTAGTTGTAATTCTACAGTAAAGGGAAAAGAAAGTTGTTGTACGACCTTCATTCTAATGATGGTTTTTTTTTCCATCTTTAATGACCTCTAAAGTTCATTGATTTATTGAAATTATGATAACAAAATAGGTTTCTCTTTTATTAAAATCATTAATTTGAATTTTATTAATTAAATATTGACGTCATTTTAATAAAAGAGATCGATATAAATTCGAAAATTGATGGTACGTGAAAGCAATAGTGCATCACATGCATAAAAACAAGAACGTCCCAGTGGCACACTTTCTTAAACT
>JAZBGY010001196.1:0-16473 GCA_037414755.1 Lydus trimaculatus | reverse complement strand
GTTCAAAAAACCATTAAAAAATAATGATGTGGGAGAAAAGCCATAAAACCATAATTAAAAAAATTTTTAATTAGTTCTTTGTTTTTTTTGTTAATAATTAGAAAATCGTTGAAATTATTAATTAACAAAGTAAAATTGTAGGTAATTTCGGACAGGTGTGTGTTGTGCTAAGAATGATGATTGCGAGTCATCTTGGCCTACAGACCCAGACTCTAGAGACAACAACAAGTAAACGGTACTTAAAGTTAGCCTTTCCCACGTTCAAATTGGCGAAATCTACCCAAAAAAAAAACAACAAATACTCACCAACAATATCAATAAAAATAAATTAAACATTTTCTTAATTATTATCAAATTAAATTAATTAAAATTAATTTTATAATGATAACACACTTTTTTTATGTGAAACAAACTGGCACTTTATTACAACAGAAATTGGAAGAAAAAATCATTTTTTTTCGCTCGTTTCAATTCGTTGTCTATTTAGAAATTCGCTTTTTTTTGTGTCTATTTTCGTTAATGTTGACTGTTAGAAGACCACCGGTGAACTGTTCCTTCTTCGATGGTTCTTGTTCTTCGTTGTTGTTGTTGTTGTTGGCTCTTAGTCTTCGTTAACTGCTGTTAAGAACAAGAAGAAGAAGAAGAAGAAGTAGTTGACGATCCTTCCTCCAGTAATGTGTGCGTATATAAATTTGTATTTATGTGGAGGAAGGAAATGAGGTTTCGATTCGTTCTTCTATAGTATACAACACAGTCAGATGTTTGTTACCGTAAGAAGAGAAAAAGTTTTATTTTTCTTTTAAATATACCGACCAACAATAATAAGTAGGTTAAATCGCAAATATTATAGTGTAGTGTAGGTGCTAAACAGCTAACTAAACAATCACTATGCAAATTATGAGAAAGGGAGATTTTCATTCAATACCAAAAACAATCACTTCTTCTCCTTCTTGGAATTAATTTAATAAAAACCGCAATTAATTCCCTATAAATAAAAATTCCGCTCTATAGTTATCTCGTAAATGCTAAAGCTTACTTCCCAGTTGCGTAGGATGTGTATATAGTTGATTCATAGTTTTTTTTTTTGTTGGTTTATACATACATATACGTGTATAGTTTAATAATAAAAGGCGACAATTGCAACAGTTGATCAGATGAATATTAATAAGTACATTATTTCAATTGTTCTCACTGACTTACTGTAAAGCCGCGTCCACATCTAACGAACGAACACGAAAGCAAACACAGTGTGGACGACAGAACAAACGTGAACGAATGCGAACGGTGATCCGCTTCTTGTCGGTATTTCACAGTAAACTATCCGTTCATATACAAACTAGAAACTAGTGGAACACAACCACATTTTACTACTTCTGTGCGCATGAGTTGATTCGTTCGCGTTCGTCCGCGTCGTTAGATGTGGACGCGGCTTAATAATAAATATATCTACAGTAGCAGGTCTCAAACTGTTTCCGTTATGGAACGACATTTTCTATCGACGGTAGCCAAACATGAAGGAGAATGTAATTATAGACTGTACGGTTACATTCAATTAAAATTTGAATTTTGCGCGAAACTTCAAGGATCCGTATGAGATACATTTTGAGAAACTCTGGACTACAGTAACGGTCAAATAGTTTTTGTATTGTAAATACACGATGGTTATCGAATACGAATAAAAAGAAAAACAGTATATGGGCCTATTGTATCTCTCTCTAACACATTTCTAATTGGCGGTTCTATATGTCTATCCTTTACTATACGAATAGCGGTCACTCTCTGATACACAGTTGAAACCGTTCGATATTAAAAAGAGATAAACTGGTTCGAATTGTTTATCTCCTTCGAATTTACGCGTGAAAATATCGTTAGGGTGGTTGTACACTGGAGTAATTTGAGAATTGGATAAAAATTAGAAAAACACGGATTTAATTAATTTATTGATGTGTATGTATTTAAACTACTATTATACAGTGAGGTTATAATTTAATTTGGTCAAGTTGACCAATCAATTTGGATTTAACTGTAAAACTAATGGTGTTCACAAAAAAGTACCAAATAGCGTAGGCTGTTTTAACACACTAGCGTAGGTTTATAGATTAATGCATAACAGTTAACTTATTCTTTTTGCTCTATTTTTTTTTTAGTGAATAACCAATTCAGCTGGCATTAGTCGATTTTCTAATGCTGTAATAATATTATTGGCTGTTAAAACGGCCATTTGGTTCCTGGTTTGTATGGCAGCACTACCAATATGTGGTAGAATAACGCAATTCTCCAATTTGAATAATGGATGGTCTAATGGTAGTGGTTCTGGTGTTGTTACATCTAGACCGGCTGCCCAAATTTTTCGATTAGTTAACGCTCTAACTAAAGCATCTTGATCAACGATACCACCACGACTTGTATTGATAAAAACAGCATTTGATTTCATTCTATTGAAAGTATCATCGTTGAATAAGTTTTTTGTTTCTGGTGTTAATGCACAACAAACTATAATAAAATCACTATTGCGTAGTAATTGATCGAAATCGACTTTTTTCGCTGGAATTTCAGCAGCTTGATTTTTTACATTACGATTATAATATAAGAATTCTTTAATTTTGAATGGTTTTAAACGTTTAGCAACTTCATAACCGATCCGTCCGAAACCAACAATACCAACAGTTGAATCCGTTAAGCTTGGACCACACATCCAAAATGGCGACCATGATTTCCAACCGCCATTTTGTGCTTGATGATTTGATTCAATTAAACGTCGACTAGTTGCTAATAGTAATGCAACAGTTAATTCAGCTGTAGCATCCGATAAAACGTCCGGTGTATAACCGACTTTAATTTGTCGCTTCTTTAATGCACTCAAATCTAAATGATCATAACCAACAGACATTGTTGCAACAACTTTTAATTTATTTGCTTTCTTCAATAATTCTTCATCGATTCGATCTGTCAACATAACAAATAAAGCATCAGCTGTTTTGATATTTTCTAAAAGTATATCTCTTGGTACTGGATCCGGTCCTGTCCATGACGATACGTCATATCTGACAACAATAACAGATTGAGGTTATGTTTAATCGATTTTCATTTTTTTTATACGTTTATTCAAAAAAAAACTACTTACTTTTCTGATAACAAATTGTAGGCTTCTTCGTTAATTTGCCGTGTTATATACACCTTTAATTTCGACATACCTGTTGAATAATTATGATAAAAAGACGGTTGGTAAAAGTAACTTTGATGATTGACTACTTTCCGATGACTTTGTGGCAGAATATTTGCCGTTAAACGGGAATTTTTTATTAAAAATCGTAAATAATTCATTCGTAATTGTTGGTTTTGTTTTTTCTAGATAGGAAACTATTAAAGGTCACAAAATTGTTGATAAATAGATATGGTGGCTGTTTAAAATAATAGAATAATTTCATCATTTTCTCTATCAAAATCCGCATCAATTCCTTTTGTTCTGTTATTGCAATTTGTTATAAATTTCTATTTGTTTATTTATAAAAGTTGCGGACTTGGAAGAAACAGTCCCATAGGAGCGCCATCTGTCGTCATGCACCATGAACCATTTGAATTGAACTAATCCAAATTCAAAAAATTAAATTTCTTCTCTTACATTTATTTGACATGAACGATAATTACAGTAGGTCTTTTAGTTGTTTTTTTGTTTTGGTATTAAATTGCAACTTATTTGAGGTGCATATGTGTCTTAATATACAAAAAAATAAAAATTGGAAAGTTTAAGCATTTAGTGTTCTGCAACCAACTATACAACTGCGCGTGAATTATTGTATATTAGGTTGCCTATAAGAACAACATGTATTTCAACATTAAAATGAAGAGTTACATTGCAGGATACCATCCTGTATCCAGTGAAGTATTTAGGCTTAGGCCCACGAAGCCCGGGCCTAGGGCGCTACAATTTGGGGAGCGGTTTTTAGGTGCCTAAAATTTGAAAAGTGACAGAAATTTGGAAGGCGCTGCAAAACTCAAAATTGAACGAGTTTCTGTCGATTCTGAGAACAATTTCTGTTGCCTTTTGTCTCATTGTTACTACTCAGAAATGTTCTTACGCTTCTGGCTAACCAGTGTCTCTTTATATCATCCAGCTTTAATAAAAGAAATGACGGTGGGTAGTGACAATGCTTTCTTTTATGTACCTAGTTTGCTGCCGCATAGTGTATACAGTGTAACACATTTCATCTAGGAATATAGAAGAAACTACAAGTAATAGGACAGTCTTAAAGCTAGGTACATTACAAATATTCTACGAGCTATCTCTTTTCAGTCCAAACGAAGGCTATAATGATTGTCTCAATTCTTGTAGCTTCTCGTAAGTTCCTAGATGAAATGTCTCAACCTGTATATATATATGTATTGACATTATAAGAAGGGCGGAACATCAGAGCAGGCCCAGGGCGGCACATCAGAGCGGCATCACAACCAAATCCGCTCCTGCCTGTATCCTGCAATGTAACTTCGCCCCGCATGAAATCCGCAGCTTCCGAAACCTCGCGTTGGTGTTAGGGGTGCTTCACAATTGAGAATAAGACAGCGTCCTGGGATTTGATGATTGATGATTTATTTCTTTTCAATCTAATTCTGTTGTAAATATAAAAAGATGATATTTAACAAATTAAATTAGAAAAAAATGATTTTTATTTATGAGATATCGTATGCTGAATTGACATGGAATAATAATTGACCAATAAGATAACACAATAATTAAACATAACGACATGCACAGATTGCCTATCTTCTAATGATTCTTGATACTAATTATATAAATGTTCATCAATAATACTGATCTGTATAATTGTAAAATCAATAATTTTACATTTAAAATTAGTTTACTTTTATCCTTTTATCAGTTCGATTGATTATCAACCATATAGAATCACAGAAATTATTGCATGACCATTATTGTTCATTTGTTTTATGAATAAATCATTTCTTGAAAGTTTCAGTATTCGTTTTGAATCTCTATCAGTTAAACAACTAATTATAAAATGAGTCTCATAAATTTTTCACATATAAAACCACTGTATGATTTATGTTGTGTTTTTGCATTAGCTCCACCTTATAAAATTGGTGATAAATCGAAATTATCAATTTCATACAAATTCTATACATTGTTTCATATTTTATTCATCATTATTCTACACATTCATTCTAAAAACGGTACGAAAAGAAGTGAAATCTCAAGTAAAGTCTTGAAAACTATTGATGAACTTGCTGATTTCATTTTATCATCTGGTGAAATTCTTATACGAATTAATTTAATATTTTTAAATGGTGATAAAACAAAAGAACTATTGAATGAAATGTCGAAAATTTTAAAACATCTGATTATACCGAAATATACGAAATCTATATTTTATATGCAAACAATATTGATCCAATTACTGTCTATTATTATGATCGTTTTTAATGTTTTAACATGGCATAGTATTGATAATATTGGAAATTATCGATATCACATTTGGAGAGATTTACATTATTATTCTAATGGTTTATTAACAACATTAATGGTCTATTTTGCATTAATTATCCGACAATTGTTCCACAGTCTTAATGAATTATTAGAATCCAGTGTACACAATATATTGATCAATAAGAAGAATAGTAATCAACGGAATTGTCAAATTTTAAGGAATATACGCAAATATTATTGTTGGATTTGTCATATTGCTGATCTTTATAGTAAAATCTACGGTTTTATAATTCTCTATGTAACAATTTTAATTATTATTTGTACAATAAGTTTACTTGATTATGGTTTAACACTATTGGAAGATAATGCAAATTTGTATATGAGTCTCACACAAAAAACTCTACTTTTACTTAGTTTTGTTGGAAGAATTGTTTTCCTTCTGGTAAATTATGTTTAATTGTTTTTATTTAATTAATAGCCTAATTATCGTAGATGTTGATATTTTTAATTGCATATTTATGTGATAATGCTGTTGAAGAATCAGAGAATACAATCAAGATCTGTTATAAATGGTTAAATGAAATATCAATAACAAGAAATGAAATCGAATTTGTTTTGAAAGAAGAATTAACACTTTTAATACAACAAACAGTTAATATTAAACCAACATTTACGGCTGCTAGATTTTTTGTTGTCGATCTTACATTATTGGGACTTATTTTTCAAACTGTTGTCTCTTATACGGTAGTCGTATTGGAATTTGCACAACAACAAACAAAACGTTTTTCGATAAGTGGAGAAAAAGAGTAGAAAGTAAATTTCTCTAGTTTTCATGGAAAAATACCAAATTTTACCATTTTACCAATCAAGGGTCTGATGTTACGCTATTGTTGTTTTCAATAAGAGAATTGTAATTTCTTTTATTCAATTAACATTAATGCATATTGCTGATGCACTTTTAAACTAGAATTGTTTGAAATCAATGTGTTATAAATGTACAACCTTGTCATTATAAAATCTGCAAATAAAATTACACTATGTCTATTTTCATTTGGTTGACTTTACTTTAATACAGCCCGTTTTATTGAACATTATACATTGTTTTTCTGGATGATCTTCTTTACACGCTATTTGGAAAACTGAACAATATCGTTTGTATTTGAAGACAAAAGTCAATATTTCTATTAACTGAGGCAATAAAATTGTGTGAGCTCTGAAACTTTCTAAAAAAACAGCTCAATAGTATAGCAATGCCGATTCTAACTCCCTTTGTAGGGAGAAATTTGAATTATAAGTTTTGGTGAATGCGCCGGGAGTTGGAGCTAATTCCCTCTATTGTGGTTAACAATAACAACTTGCTAACAATAGCAACAACTTGTTAACAAAAGCAGGGTGAATTGCAGTCATTCTAACTCCCGGCGCATCCACCAAAACGCACAATACAAATTTCTCTCGTAAAAGCGAGTAGGAATCGGCACTTATATACTGTTAGCTCAATTTAGATTGTGTAAAACAGAAACAAGATTCTACCTTCCCGGTTTTCTGCGAAAACATTACTCGTTTGTAGTTTGGTTGATTATAAGTTATTAGTTCAGATGCAGCAGGTGTTGTGATATGAAAAAGAAACATAAAACAAGAATCGGTGTGTATATATGGTTGTCTAATCAATAAAATTCCTCTAATCGTCACGAGCTCAAAATCTTGCATTGATATATTAGGAACGTATGAAATTATAAGAGGTATATTCGAATGAAATCTGAACGCGGTCCTATTCTCTATAATAGCGACACCTCTTCTGAATATTTGGAAATAATTACAGATTACTGTAATGTTCAAATTTCTTCAGTTTTTTTTCAATTAACTTAAAATCTAACCCAAATGGAGTATATGAAAATGAAAACCAAAATTGTATGATTGAACAAGTCATTACGGTAAATTCCGGCAAATAAAGCGATTCTAATCATAAATACAACCACTCATTTAGATTTATAGCCATTCTTGTATTGTATAAGTCGACTTTTCAAGATAACAGCGCTTTTTTATTTCAATGTAGATTATTTCTATGAACAGACTAATCTGAAGCAATACTATCCATTTCAGTCTATATTATCAACATTACGTGGCGTATTTTAACGACTACGAACAAGATAAAACTAAATTATTACAGTATTGTATATTTTTATTTTACTATTTATAAGCATTTATATAATTTTTTTGTAAGCTCTAGCGTTTAATACAAGGCGTATAAATCGATCTTTTTTGGATTGCGTAATCCTATGCAATGATGCTTGAAACGCATGTTTAATCAGGATTATAGTGTAAGGTCTGCTTTATCTGCAATGATGTTGAATTTGGCAACATTGCCTTATTAATGTTGTTTTTCTATTGGTAGATCATCAACCACGTGGCTATTGTATAATCAACGCCGTCTAGCGGTTGACGGTTAATTTAAAAGTGTCGTGTGTCTTTTAAGTGTCATTGTGGTTATATCGTTAAAACTTCTATATTTCCTGTTTAAAGCAAACAAAATTGAATAATGTCAGAACAACAACAACAACAACAATATGAACAAAACAACGACAATGAGAATTTATGCGTTGTCTGTTGTAAAAATGTTGAAATCTATTCGATTGGTATATGCGACCATCCAGTATGTTACGAATGTTCAACACGAATGCGTGTACTTTGCAATCAAAATGAATGTCCAATTTGTCGTGGACATATGCCAAAGGTATATTTGTTTTTAGGTATTTTCATTCATATAAATCAAAATATACGCAATTTGTTATCATGTCATATATGATAACGATAATAGGTAGTATTTTTCCTATTACAAATGAATCAATTCAAGGCTAACTAGCAAAATAATTTAAGAGGATATCATTATGCAACAAAGATAATTATGTAGGTGGTTAGAAAAAATTAGTCTAAAACTATTTTAGAAAGTTGTACTGAAAAGTGAGGTTATCTCGATTTGATCTGAAGAACATACAAAATTTGTTTGATGATTGATTGATTTTTGTTTGATTTTCAGGTGATTTTTACCGAGAAGATTCAACCGTTTATTGTTTTACATACGAAATACCAATCTAGTGATTATTATGATAATAAATATGGTTTAATTTTTTGTAATCAATCAATAAAACGTTTATATCAATCATTATTGGAGTATCGTTGTCAAATTTGTAATGAACGTAAATTTTCTGTATTTTCACAATTACGTGATCATATGCGTAAAGAGCATGGTTTAATTTATTGTGAATTATGTGTGAATAATTTGAAAATTTTCAATTTTGAACGACGTTGTTATACAAAATATGAATTAGGTATACATCGTCGTAAAGGTGATAAAGATGATAAATCACATAAAGGACATCCATTATGTGAATTTTGTGATCAACGTTTTATTGATAGTGATGAATTATTTCGTCATTTACGTAGACAACATTTATTTTGTCATTATTGTGATGCTGATGGTAAACATCAATATTATAATTCAATGGATGATTTAAAAAAACATTTTCATGATGAACATTATTTATGTGAAGAAGGTGAATGTAAAACTATGCCATTAACTGCTGTATTTAAAACGGAAATTGATCTTAAAGCACATATTGCAACTGAACATAGTCGTTATATGAGTAAATTAGCAACAAAACAAGCACGTACATTAGAATTAGAATTTACATTAGCACCTAGACCAAGAATGGATCGTAATAAACGAACAAATCGGTAATTAATCTTGATTTGTTTTGTTTTATTAGGTGTACAAAACATTTTCCTACATTGGTAGTCGGAAAGAGCAATCTCAGGACTATAATCCGATAGCTCTAGAACTTTTCAACTAACAATAAGCGTCTCTTGAACGACATAGCAACGTGCAGCTTAGCGTTGTCTTTGTTCAGTCATAATAATTTTCGATCGTGATCGATCAACATCAAAGATTCCATCTGATTCTAGGAGTACAGGGTGTCTTATATTCGATGGTATTTCAGGTAAACTCCTATACAAGCAGTGATCGTACAAAATAACTGATGGCACATTCTCTAGCTACTTTTTCATTAGTTATCAGATGGTGACGTCAGATTTTCGCAATGTTCTTTTGTTTTAGAGTTATTCAACTTTTTTGACTTTTCTACAATCTCGTATGCTTTCAAAAAAAAAATAGGAACAATTTTAATTACTTCTAATACAGTTTTTAATGCAGATTTTACTTGCGTTGTTCATTTTTGAGTAGGTTTTACCACTTTTGAGATATAACACAAACTTGTATTTTTTTTTTTTAATGGGAACTATAGTTAATTTATAGTTCATTAGATTTCCTATTTTGTTCTGATTCCGAAAATATATGGTTTGCTATAGTTATTTTCAACAGCAAAAGTCTCTACAGAAAAGGAGGAAATCCTACAGGTAAAAATGATACAGTTGTATTTGAAATGAACGTAGGGTGCTATGAAACAATTGCTATTTCAAGTTGTCAAGTAATCATTGATTTTGCTTATTTTTTTTTGGATTACGGTTCTTTTTATCGCTGGATCCGCATGCGAACTATCCAGAAAAGCTTTATAAAAAATATTCTTTATAAATTTTGTGTAAAAAATGCAATAATTATTGAAAAAAATCAAAATTAGTAATCATTTGACAAGTCGGAGAAACAATTGTTCCATAGCACTCTACGTTTATTTTGTGTATAGTTTTTTAATTTTTACCTGTAATATCGGAATTTTAAAAAAAAAAATGCTCATATTATTGAAAATAACTATAGCAAACTATATATATATTTGGAATCACAAAAAAAGAAGCAATTTAATAACCTAAAAATTACCTATAGTTCCCATTTAAAAAAAATTCAAATTTGTTGTATCTGAAAAACGGTAAAACTTATTCTAAAATAAATAAAACAGATAAAATCTGCGTTAAAAACTGTATTAGAAGCAATGAGAATTTTTCCAATTTTTTTAAAAGTATGCAAGTTACAGAGCATTTTCAAAATAGTGGAAAAGTCAAAAAACTTGAATAACTCAAAAACAAAAGAATATCACGAGAATCTGATTCTAGCATCTGATTAGTCATAAAAAAGTAGCTCGAGAATGTGCCATCAGTTATTTTCTACGATCACTGTTTATAGGATTTTTTACCTTAAATACCATCGAAAATAAAACATCCTGTACATGCCACAGCATTCGCTTTATATCATTCTTGGAGTGCTTCGGATAGTCAAGCAAATCCAATTTTTCGCTACTAATTGTACAGGGTGTCTTATTATCGATGGTATTTAAGGTTAACTCCTATAAGCAGAGATTGGACAAAATAACTGTTGAGACATTCTCGTATTACTTTTCCTGTTAACTAATCAGATGGTGTTGTCAGTTATTCAGTTTTTTTAAAAAAATTTTCATTATTTTGAAAATATCACGCATACTTTCAAAGAAAAATACACTTGTACACCTAATAAAAATCGTGTGTGTGTGTGTGTGTGTGGGTTTGAGTGTAATTAGAATTTAAAAAGACCTATTCCAATTTTTTAGGTATGAAGAAGAGGGTGCAGTAGGTTATCATACAGAACCTGGTGGAAATGATGATTTACCAAAACAAATAAATGCTTTAAGATTACAAGATTTTCCAGCTTTAGGTGGTAATAATGGTAATAATTCAACTGTTACATTACAAACACGTCCAATGAGTAGTGTTAGTTTTACATCATCAACATCACGTCCAAATCCATTTAGTGGTGAAGATTTCCCCACATTAGGTATATAATCATTTCTTAATTGTTTATTAATTTTTGATGGCGCTTGTTACTGCCGTGTCTGAACAAACTGTAAATTTTCACGCGGTTCAAAACAGAGTCTTATACTGGAATGAGTTGCCTTGATGCCAGTATAGACACTGAAAACACCAATAATAACCAATCTGAGCCATTTACAAAGTCAAATTCGGTCCACGGATATCGACAAGTAAGGTGTGAGTGACTTTGGATTACGCATAGCATAGTACCGCGATCATTGAATGAGTGAGACTCTACGCCAATCTACTAGAATTTCAAGAAGTGGACTTTATGAAGGCTAAAGCCCTATCTACACTATCGTGCCAGTCTCGGTTCGATCTCGTGCCAGTAAAATATTCTTATATGGGAAATGCATCAGCCTATTCAGACTGTCGGTACCGTTCCAGTACCGGTCCAGTCTCGCTCCAATACCGATCCATCAGAAACTATATTTGACCGGCACGAGACTGGCACTGGCTCAGGATGGACCGATAGTGTGAACAGGCTTCGTTCCAATCCCGATTCGTCCCCGCATAGTGGGGATGTGTTGACGATAGACAATAACAATTTATATCAAACCGACCGAGAGCGGCATGATAGTGTGAATAGGACTTAAGTTTGATTTTGATTGCGTAAGCTAGTAGCCTACAACGTCAAGTAACACATGTAAAGATTTAAAATTCTGAGTTTACTATCAAATCAGCAACAGCATCCCAATAGACGTATTCATGTAGTAACTCTTATTGCGGATACATTTCTGAATACAATCTACTTCATTATTTATTTATTTATTGTTTTATTGAAGAAGGTTATTGATTTTTGTAGGTGGTTCCCGATCAAATGCAGTGACAATAACGACAAATTCAATACAAACACCATCATCATCATCTTTATTAAAAAAGAAATCACCAGAAGTTACAATAACACGAACAGTCCGAAATGATATGAAACAAAATTTATCAAAAACAAATGAGAATTTTCCATGTTTAGGTCCATCAACTGTACATGTTAGCGTTAAGTATAAATTATTCAAATTATTAATTTTGCTATTAAATTAATTTTGTAATTAATTTTCTTATAGTAATAGTCCGAAAGTTTCAATTCATGTTAATCATAATGGTGGTATAACATCAACACATATAACAACAACAACACCATCAACATCATCATCTCAATCAAATCAACAACAACAACAACAACAAACGAATGATTTTAATGTAAATCAACGTGCTACTGAAGCATTTCCAGCTTTAGGTAATACAACAGTACCAATACAACCAAAATGGGTACAACCCAAATCGAAAAAACACCAACAACAACAACAAAGTAGTAAAATAACAAAAGTAGCACCAGCACCTAAATTACCAACAAATGATTTCAATCAATTTCCTAGTTTAAGTCGAACTATTATTGATAAGAAAAAAACAAATAGTGTTACAGTGCCGGTTAATAATACATGGATGAATATTAATTCAAAATCAACAACAACAACAACAAGTGTTGGTAAAAATAAGACGAAAAAACAACAAAAATCTAAAAATTCTAGTGCCTTAGAAGATGAACCGACTACTTCAACAATAAAAACAATAAATGAATCGAAAAATGGTGTTGTAAAGAAACGTTCCGAATTGAAAATTGGTGAATTATCATCAGATGATGTAAAACCACCACCTGGTTTTACAACATTACCACTTAATACTAACAACAATACTAATAATAATGATGATAATAATAATAGCAATAATAGCAATAATAATAATGTACAACCACCTCCTGGTTTTGAAAATTTCCAATTAAACGATCTAACATTTACAAATAGTTCAGGTCAATCATATACAATAAAACCAAAAAATCATTATTATCAACCGAAAAATTTCACAATACGTAATCAAAATTTAATAAAAACCTGTCAATTAAATAATGATTTAATCAATGAATTTAAATCATATTCATATTTATATAAAATCGGTGAATTACCAGTAAAACGTTATTATGAATATTGTAAATGTATATTAGATAAGAATTTTGATAAAATCTTTCCTGAATTATTGGTATTATTACCAGATATTGATAAACAACAAGAATTATATCAAATCTATGATGGTATAGCGAAAAAGAATTTAATTATTTGTGAGAATTGTCAACAAGTTATTTATAAAAATGAATTAAATGAACATTATAATAATCATATGTTAGATAGTCAATTTCCTAGTTTAACACAAACAACATCAACAATAAATGATGATAGAATCAATGTTTGGAAGAAATAAATTTGATGATGATGATGATGATGATAACAGGAATAATTGTTGTTTTGTTGTTGTTTTTAGTTTTGTTTAAATTTTATTTTCCTTTATTTAATATTGTGATCATTTATAATATTATAAACATTGTTGATTATTATTAAATGAAAAACAAAATTTAAATTAAGCTTTTTACTCTATAATATAATAATTATAACATAATTATGTTTGTATTTTTCAATACGTAAGAATAAAGTTGGACTGAATTTATTGTTTATTTTCTTTTTTATTTTGTGCATCATTATCAATATCGGTTGACAATTTATATTGAACAATTTATCTGTTATTTTATACAATTTGTATTACGTTACTGTATATATGGTTGCATATTTCCATAAATTATGGCCAACTATGATTGGAATTTCTTGTAAATTTCGAATTTCTATCAGGAGCATATGAATCAAAACACGTTAAAAATGCACGTTTCTTCCTATTTGTATATTTAGTTGCATAAGTTATACCAATGATAAAAAAATCAATTAGATAATCTTTCCTTTTATTACAATGAAACTAATCAGTATTAACATTATATCAGTCTTTTGGTATTTTTAATTGGATTTTTTAATTTGTACTGTGAATTACAGCATGCAGTACAACTGGTACAAGTACTTTGATGGAATTATGCGTTCTCTGTCTGATACATTTGTCCATAAATGTGCCACAGTAAATTCTATAACAATCATGACAAAGACACCAAATGTTATAAACCATCTTATTTCGTTTTTGTTCATCCTTCCAAATTGGAAGTACAAAATATGAGTTTGTATATGACTTGTATAACAAAAGAAGAACTGCTTATTGTTGAAATGTGACTAGTAAAAACTTTGTATTTCATATTATGAGGGGGCTAACTTTTAAATAAATCTTTAGGTTTATTAAATCGTGCAAATTAATTCTTTAAAACAAAACAAACAAAATGTACTGCTGTCTTCAATCAGTAGATGTGAGTTTATATTAGGTTCGTCCACCCTTCTCTTCTGGGCACTAATATTTAGCAACTTTTCATTGTTTATAGCATTCCACTGTCCGTGAACAAGGTGTTGATCATCACATCTTAGATGTTCCTTAAATTTTTCCAGATCTTAAGTTTCAGTATACTCCATATAGTAGGTATCTTTTAGTAACTTGGTATTGAAATTAATTAAAAATAAAGCAGGTTGGCAACACTAGCCACAACCGGGGGATAATAGCTTTTCGTTATCTAATAAGTACCTAACCGGTATTTCGTTTATGGAGATTGATTGTTATTTTTAGTTATTTCAATTGAACATTTTGTAATTCATTGTTTGTTTATGATCGTTATATTTAGTTTATTATAGTCCGTTTAATATTTGATGCATTGTGCTTGAATTAAACACCCATCGAGCACAACACCCCATAGATGCTCTATTTGACCCAGATCCAGACATTATATTGTGTTGTAGATATACAGAGATTGTCTTATCCAAAATCAAGGAATAGGAGACGTTTGCAGTACGATTTCTAGTCCATTTCTGTCCTTGCTAGTGACTACAATCTTTTGGCATTTGAAGATTTCACAAACGCTGATTAAAAACTGCTGTGAAAGCAGAAACATTTGATTTGATTTTCACGTCAGTATTTTATGTAATTATCAAGTTTGTACCAATTTAGAAACAGTCACCTTATTGCAAATCGATACTCGACTAAGAATTGTTACTCGAAGGACTTCCTATTCAAACAACCAAATTAATTTTACAAATTGAGTTACACATTTACACCATAGTACATCATAGTTACATATGATTTTATTCCCAAAAAAAAAAATAATTTCATATAGCAACCGCTTTTGTTTTTATAAATAAGTTTCTGTTGTTAACTGAACGTTAGCGATCGAAGCGTTTTTTCTCCACTTTGAATTGTGCTTTTCAAAGTGATTTTTTAATTGAATTTTACAAATATTGTAACGAAGAAGGCGTTTGTCTAATCAGTGACTCATATAGTCATAGATTATTGTCAATATTTGGAATTTCTCATACAATTCCAAATATTTTATTTGCTCATATTTGACAGCCTGTCATTTGGAATTTTCATTTTTTTCAAAATGAATTTATCCGAACAAGAAAACTATCTTTGGGCAATGAGAGATGCCTGTGATTCGATAAAAGACGAACATTTAGAAATTGTGAGGCCAGAAGATGAGCAAAACAGATTACTGGCGTCACTAGTCCCGGATCAAGTCATTCATAAATTTAGTGATTTTATATCAAGTTCATTAGAAGGTTTTCTGATGTATGCAGACATATACGGTATATATAGAAATGATCATAATCGGTGTTTTTCTTAATATTTTGCTACATTCAAATTTACAGGTGTGACCGAAATGTGTGAGAAATATAATGAAATTGGTATGGCTGGTCCACTAAAAGCAACACAAATGTTGAATATGTATTTAGGTACGTAAATTGATTCATTTGAATCATTCGCAGACTCGAATTCTAACGGTGCGGCGCAACTACAGATTTTTTCCATTTTCCCCATCTACTTCTCGGTTTTATTAAGTTTACCTATTTGTATTTAGGTCACATCATACAACAAATCATGTTACATGGTGGTGATGTATTGAAATTTTCCAAAGATGCATTAGTAGCATTCTGGAAACCTACAGGATTTGAGACAATGCGTGTGATCGCACAAAAACCAATCGATTGTGCCTTGGTCATTCAAAAATCTTACGGTAGCCGCCAAACAGATATTGGTGTTCTTCTTGAAGGTATAGGATAAACAATGTATTTAGGTACCAGATTGTTGATTTATTAAATTATAAACATTTTTAGTAAAACTCATAATTGCCGCTGGTCCACTTCAATTCTCAACTATCAATAACAAAAAGACGGCCAAATATTTGATTTACGGTCGCCCTATAGAGCATATTAAAAACCCTGAATTAAATTATAAAGCTGGTGACATTATTTTAACATCAGCTATATGGAAATATACACATC
>JAZBGY010001195.1:0-26766 GCA_037414755.1 Lydus trimaculatus | reverse complement strand
TCAAATGCGAACATTGGAAAAAATACCGATGTAGTATATATGTTGTTTAGAGAAGGTTCTAAAGGTGGGTGTAATTCTTAGACCATCAACCGTTGGTTTTGTTTATCTCATTCTAACTTATGCGAAATCCCAGAGAGTGCCCGTCTTTTTTCCAATGTTCGCATTTTAAAAACCAACACAGTATAAGTATTAGAACAATTTCATAAAAATTTTAAAATTACATTTGGTAGAGCTCCATAAAGGCTCCCTTGCTTTAAATCTAACAAATCTTAAATTCGGCCCTAGTAAAAATAGCAGTGCGACTTCGCATACAACACAATTTCGCTCTAATACGATTTATAAATTGCACAAACCCTCGTATAACACGGAAACCTACTACTTCGTTTCCCTTGTATAGCACAGTATTTCTACAACTCTAGATAACACAACATTTATTTAACACTTTGCACCTCAACTGGTTAACTTCTAGTAGCATTTTTGGGGTACATTAGAATGAAGTTGCTTATATACACAACACGGTATTTCCTAGGAACCTATTTACCGTATTATAGGAGAGTTTCCTGTATTTGCAATAAAAATGATCCCTAGTTTCGGGAACGATGCGATTACCGTGAACTTTTCGCTGTACCGAATTAAGTCAGATACATCGGTGCAATTTTGATCCATCTGGGATGAAGGGATACGACCAAGTTAGAATTGTTTGACTATAACTAGAATCGTTCGCTTGGGCGTAGATATTTGTTTTTAGAATCAAAATAAAAAAAAATTAGGAGCGACCATCCAATGTTCTTACAAACAATAACAAATTGTTGTTTCTTAGTTGATCTAACCTGGTTTCATTTCTGGTGATAATTTTTTTTTGGGGTTAGAAAACAAGGAAATATCAATAAAGAGTCGACTTTTAACAATAAATATTTAAAGTTTTTAATTTTTTTTATTGAAATTTGTTAAAATAGAACAAAACATGTGTAGTAGTCGTCGTACGTACATATATATTATAATACCTATGTAAATATAATCTTATTATTAAGTGGAAAAATTGAAATATGTTACATTTCCGCATTCATTGTTTCTTAAGATGGATAGACAGAAGAAACAATACTGCATTGATGCTGTTTTTGGATTTGTTGTTAAAACAATTGCGTGTGTGTACATGTATATGCCTTTGTAATGTTTGCCGCAATTTATACGATAGAGAAGTACTAGTGTATAGTGTTAACAATGTTTATTTAAATAATTTCAAGATTTTTGCATTCAAAATAAAATCAAGTCTTTCACGATTTGAATATGTGTTTTTATTACATAAATCTTTCTATGAATATAAAATCACCACATATAAAAGATTGAAAATTTCAATGTTTGTGTGTGTTTTATTCAGATTAAATTGCATGAATAAATACATTTTTAATTTTTTTTTCCAATATTTGCCACTAGATTTAATTCAACAAGTAGAACAAAGAGATAGAGAGAGAGTCAGAAACGTAGATCACGTGGCATCAACATTAGACAAATGTCAGCACGCGTAGAGTATTAGTGGAATACCACGTGACTTACGTCTCATCATCGGTTTCACTCAGTCCTATCTGTCTGTTTCTTCAAATTAAATTCGATAAAATCCTAGAAAATTGAATATTTCGTAGATGTGGACTCATGCGGAAAATGTTGCACATTTGTTTGACTTTGTCCCAATGTTTTATCGGTCGTTCAATAGAAACAAACAAAAAAAACTGTTGCAAATTGTGTAAATAACAACAGTGTAACTTTGTTGGAATTATGGCCTTCGTAAAAATAGTATTGAATTTTCTTTTTATCGTCATTTGTAATAGAAAAAAGAAACGATGAAATAGAAAAAAAGTAAACATTAAACGACAATGTGTAGTGTTGGGATTTTAACAATCGACCTTCATTTGCTATGTGTTGTATTCAATCAGACTACCATCAAAGTGCAAATGCATTTCTCATTCCTTTTTTCTACACAATTCTGCTTTTTGTTTTGTGTAGAAAAAAAATTGCATATTTAATTGAATACTTGTTCTCTATATGTGTGTGTGTATATGGTAAGGTAAATACAAAATACAGCATACCTGGAGAGATGGGACGTCCGGAACGTATGCATGTAATTAATCTTGATGAATATTTTAACAGGCCAGACAAGTCGGTTTTTTTTTCGTTACAAAAAGAAAGCTACCAACATAGAGTCGTAAAGAGGATTTGTAAAATTCTATCAGATTTGATCGGATTTAGGTAGAATAAATGTTACACAAATCCTATTCTTCATTCACGCTTTTTCTTTGTTTGTTTTTGTTTTTTTGAGGATTCTACTTATAATTTATAATTACTTACCTGGAAATTTGCATATAAATCTGTAGATAATGCATATCATGATCAAATTAATTGCACGTCTTCGCATCTTACACTAAAATAAATTATCGTGTCAAGATAGGGACTTCCTGAGGATATTTCATAACCTAGTAATAGTGTGTGGTAAATCTTGTGTCGAGGTCACGTCAGGTGTTAAAACATACACGTAAGTATACTATATAGAAGAAAAACAGGATTATGGAGCGGAAAAAAAATCATTGAAATTCTAGTCACAGACCTCGTTATTTTTATGAAAATTTTGTCAATGATACAGTTCCAATTTGTATAATAATGGTGGGGATTTAGAACGCATTGGGCTGTAGAAATAGTCAAGTTACACTCGATTGAGTATACAAGAAGAAACGTGTGTGTTGGTAAAAATAAAATCTCGAAATAAAACTTACATCTTTTGAGTAAATTTACATTTTAAAGAAAGACATAAAATACAAAATAACTATATACAGAGAGAACCTTTGGTATTTTCAACCAACGTACTTATTATTTTGCAATTTGTTCCTCATCGTTATGGTTTTGTAATGGAATTTCCGTGCTTGAAGATTTTCTTATTATATAATTGAAGATGTTTTATAAGATTTGTAGCAATTTTGTGTAACCTAATCCTGACCTGTAATCGAATATTTTATGTTTTTGTATACCGTATACACAATAAAAATAATGTTCCAAACAATAAACTGTATCCAGTTTATCTCTCTCTGGAAAATGTAAAATAGGTCGACGCCTTGATTATAAAATTGTAATTGTCATTGAGGAATTACGGTCCAGTGATTAAAACACTATATTGTCGATTTTTCTATACAATTTTTCAGTGTTGATTAATTGCCTTGATTTTTCAGTTGTTATGATTGAAAATCACAGCAAAAGAAGAGGCTATTATGGCATGATACAAAAAAATAAAAATAAATTAGATACTCCCATCACATCTTTGTTGTATGTGGACAACAAACACGTTTTCCTTGAGATTTATTAAATTGCGTTATTCGACTCATAGCAGCTATATTTGTTGTCAATCATGATTATCGGTATATTAGTGCACGCAAACTGTATACATATTGCATAAATTAATCATAACATCTAATTAACAAGGAAATTAATGTATTTATTGCATTGTAATGCAATTAATTGTTTAACAAAAGATTTACTTTTATTATTTGTACTAGATGGTTATTTTTTTCTATTTTTCAATAAACTGATAGATCTTTATTGCATCCGTGGAGTGTTTGTGGTTGACGGTAGGAAATTTATAAACTTTTACCCTTCATATTTATAGAAGGGTGCACGTATGTATGTGTATACAGCATGCGGCAGTAAAATATGTACACAGGGAACCGCATCAGCATCACTCGTATTCTTATAAAGAAACAATGATCAGCCAGAAGTGTTGCAGTCACCATCCATCACTCATCCCTAGTATCGACCTTTATCTGATACAGTTGCCTGTAAATGTACACAGTAATTTAATGAAAAACTTGAAATGTTGCTGATGCTCCTGACAAAGATAGCAAATCCGTTACAAAATATTGGTCAACTAGATAAATTTTACATGCACTACATGCAGTATGTGGCAACAAAATAGGAAGATAAAGCAAAGCATTAACACTACCCACTCTCATAAGGAGATACTGAGGGATAACTAAAGTGTTGGTCCCACCCATCACTCATCTCTTTTATCGATTTGTGTATGTGGCATCAACAACCGATATTGTTACACTTCTGGCTGATCAGTTTTTGTTTATCTCAACTTATATGAAAGAAATGAGAGTGGGTACTGCCGATTGGTGATTCTTCCTTCTATGTACCTAGTTTGCTGCCGCATACTGTATATGAAAGAACTAGGGATGACTGGCGTCAACAACCGACCAAATTCTCTTTATATCATTCTAACTCATATGGAAGTTATGAGAGTGGGTAGTGTCGCTGCTGTTTCCTATGTACCTATTTATGTGCCGCGTACTGTAAATATCAATCGAATCGATGAGGGCAGTCTTTACAACAAAATACAAAACCGGAGTGAAGGTGGGCAACATTGGAGCAAACACAATGACTAAAACAAAAGACGTTGTCTGTCTGTCTGTTGATTTTAATGGAACTTTTCTAAAATATAGATAGTTCGATATGAAGTTATAGCAAAATATAGTGAAGTTCAAAATGGACTTTTCGAGTTATACTGTGAGATATGTCTTAAAGGTCAAAACAAAATCTCGTAAATCCCTGTAACTTTTCCTCTTATATTTAAGTCGAAAGTTTTGTCCCAACTTTGATAAAAATTTCGAAACTTCTACTGACTTTTAATGCAGTCACCAGTCACCAGATCTTAGCAACATTTCAATTATATTCACATCCATCTGTATTAAACTAATTTATAGTTTGCCTATTTTGACCTGACTGATAAAACAGTGTAGGTGGTATTGAGTGGGAACTATTGAGGTCAAACACTAGATAGCCTTGTTTAATTCATTCAAATGTTGTCATTCTCACTCTTTCACTCTAACGTTTGTGTCACCTGATTTACGTGATAATATCATTGATTGAAGACTGTTTTCCAGGGATATGAAAATTGAGGTGTATTTCGAGTAACATTTCCGTGTAGAGATTTTGCATTTTTTGCTTTTCTATGTATGTTTTGATGATTCCAATTGTACTTTGGATATTGATGACTTGTAATTATTATTATTATTTCATTAAAAATTTACCAAAGGTTAGAAATAAGTAGGATTTTATTGCAAATTATTGTTTATAACTAACGTATATAATAAACAGATTTTTATTTATCATAAAATGTGTTTCAATTATAGACAAAAAAAATAAAATAAATTTGTTTATGAGGTTATCGCTGCTATTTTTTCTAGTTAGACTAAAGTACAATCATAAAATTTGTATATTTTTTCCATTATACATAGCCAAAATAAATAACGATAATACGAATTGTCGTTGAACTCTTATAGGTAAATGTTGTTTAAGCCAAATTATATGTAAATGTATAGGTGTTATTGTTGCTTGGTTTCAATAATAAATAAATATGAATGAATCATTTGTGAATTTTTTCTGTTTAGGATTGAATTCAAAATAAGAATGACTCATTTCTAAATGCTTCTTTCACTTTGATGATAATAATATTAACGTGGTTTGTAATCGACGTCTTCAATTTCCTCATTTCTTTTATTAATCCACATTTTATCTGTTGTATATGTGTTAATATTGCAAAAAGTCTATTAATCAATTTGATAAATAGTAAATATACGACGTAATAATATTCATCATTCATGTGGTAGTGTTATAGATATTGCGCAATTCTTCTTATCAACAAGATGATTTAATTTTATTGAATAATAAATGCCTATTTATTATGATCCATCAGAGTGTTGCCTTTGACATCCAATTGATTAATTGTTTATCATTAATATTGAGATAAATTAGATTTTGCAATTAAAAATAAATATTTTATTAGCGGCATCTGTTTTATTAAAACCGTTAATTTGTTATTAACAATTACTACAAAAATGAATAAAAACAAATCATTATGTTTTGAGTGACTGAAGAAAATGTGCAACAAATCCCTGTGAAATTGCATCTAATAATCAACGCCCACTCAACACTGTTGTTTGTTTGTTGTTGTTTCAGCTTGATTATGTTCTCTGTTGTTTCATATTTTTAATCACATTTCAAAAATTCTTTTCTTTGATTTTTTCTTGTCTGCGCGACTGGTCAACGAACTGTTATTAGTTTTCTTGTTGTTGTTGTTGTTGTAGGTATAAGAGGTAGTAAATAAAAAGTTTCACATTTCACATTCTTAACTTATTATTCTACTTTAAAATTTTTTTATCTTGCAATATGTAATGTTTTATCAAATATATCGTTGCGATTGCAGATAATAACAACACCTCTTAACTATGGTATAATGGTTTTTCGAGCAATGTCAGATGAGACAGCTGCAAAAAGCATCTGCCTCACTTACTATTATATGGATAATGATGATCGTCAACCGAAATTAACAAACCAAAAACCAGCCGCTGTTAAATCAAATCATGCAAACCAATTCAATGGCAGTTTTTTTCTATTTACAAAAATTAATAATTTAAAGCGAAAATGCTGCTTTGTTATATACTACGTCTATTTTGATTTGACCAACTCGACGGTAACAGTTAATAAATACACCGATAGGATGTTCTGGTTGTCCCTCACTCATCCCGCTCTTTTTTCTTCGATTCCATATCTGCTTGGTGAAAACAAAATTAGGGAAAACCGCTCGAAAAAATCCTTTGGATGTGCCACAAAAAGTGCCTTTTTAGAATGTTACAGTCAGGTAGATCAAATTCTAGTAAACGAAATGTATATAAATGTATCTACAATGTAGTTTATGACTGTTTGAGTTTTAAATTGAAATTGAATTTAAATTACCAGATGTATGTCATAAATAACAATTGGTAGAATTTATGATGTTAGTTTAATTCGTTCCAGGGTCGTACTGTTCAAATTTAAATCGTTTCCTTATGCTCCAATTTTTTTCTTAATTAATTATAACAAATATGGTTTGATTATTTCCTAAAAGTATTCATGTTTGAAATTAGATAAGCAATTTTTGTTTATTTCTGTTTATTAGAAATTCATTGATTAAGACAGAAAAAAATATTTGAGTATTTATTTATACGAAACGCTAATCATTTATTAGTTCAGCCACTATGAATATCCTACACTTTGATCTTTTTTTGATCAATTTGTTAAATTGTATTAATATTTGATAATCCTATAGCGGCAAAATTTGATTAGTCGTTTCATTCAAAGGCTTCCAAAGGTTGTTCAACTGTATCGAATTGGATGATTACAAATTTGTCTTTGTGTCAATTTGGATGTGCATGTTTTATGTTTTGCAAAATTTACAAATTACTTGTCACAAGTTCTAGATTACTAAAAGAATTTGATGGACTTATTTTTTTTCTGTATAAATGCTAGAAAACTGGTATATCGATGACTCATATTGTAAGGGTGCTAGACAAGTATTGGGGGAATTTTATGCTTTGGCTAGGGGTGGAAGATGTTGATGTTGATGATGACGACGGAGAACATTATTATTCAGATGTTTGTAAAACTTTGAAGATCTTCATCAAGATGAACAAATAGTTCGAATTTCTCTAGATGGAAAATTAATAAATTTACTACCACGTTCGGCGGTGGGGCTATCGAGTGATGATGAATGGTTTTTGAACAAAAAAAAATAATTCCAATCCATTTATTCGTAGCTTTCGAATGTTTGACTTCTTGTATTGATTAGTAGTTAGTAGACAGATGCAGCAACTGTACGCTACAATGCAACAATTTAGGTTTAGTTATTTTCCATATATGACATTTCCAACACGATATCAGTTTCTGGCTGGTTAACTCCAAAAATTACCAACATTATCGGATAGGTTTAAATTAAAACATAAAATCAATCCTATGTTCGGTCGGGGATCCGGGGTACCATGAAAGCTCTCTGTAAGTTGAAATTACAATTCTGTATGAATTGTAAGCTGGGTTTTCTATCAATTTCAAAACGTTTACTTTTCTAAATATGGGGTAGTGGTTCCGCAGAATTTTTTTTATGATTTTATGGATTCAGTCGACAAATTTTCGTTTATTTTTTCTAATTAATTTTTTGAACCAATATTTAATATTCAAGTCCTTGACATTAACTTTCGCTACTGTATAACTACAAAAAATATGAATATTAATGTCTTTCCTTTCATTGTTGTGTTTGTCTCGTGTTATTGTCGAACATGTGCTTGATTTGTGTTGTTACCCGATTAAAATTCACCGAGTTTCTTTTGGTTGGTTCGCTTATTTCGGGAAAAATTGAAATAAATGTGGTGGTGTTGTTGTTGGTTTTTGACGTTCTGTTGTAGAAGAACGGCGCCAAAATTCCTCTTTCTTCTTGATATCCGTTAACTATTGAACAAAAAAAAACAAAAACATGTATATCAAAATCGAAATTGTTTATAATTGAAAACGAATTATTCCACATTCTCTTTATTTGTTTTTAAATAAACTAGATACGTGATGTAATTGTTACCTACTTTCCAATATTTATTGTTTTACCCTGTATTGTATTGTGAATAATAATAAAGATAGAACTAGGGCTTATACATTTATTAGTTCAATGATTTTCAAATAGAACGTGTTTTTCGGTTGATATAATGGTTTTGTTTACGGTAAAATTCGTGTTTACACATAACTCAATAGTAATGTTTTTTTTTTTTTTTGATTAAAAGCCGAATAAAAATAAATTGTAATAAACAGTTTATAAATCTTTTATAGATTAGAAAAAATTAACTCCACTTGAGCTAAATGTATAGTTTGAATCGATCAAATTCTCTTATTAGAAAAGATATACTTCCTGGTTTAATGTACTTATACTTTGTTGTTTTATTCGATTCTAGCCGATTTCAAATCTTATTAAACTTCTTAGAGAGTTGGTTATTAGTTTTTTTTCCATCTTCTTCAAAGTTATAATCTAAAATTAGAATTGGCAGATTTCCGGTTTTTATTGATGAATTTCCGATAAATTCCAACACACACACACATAGCCTTTCTCTCATCTCTTTTAAACGTTCCAACATTAAGGAAATGTGTTTACAATACAGTTAATATCCGACATGAAAGCAAATAAATAGCAAGGAAATTGCCTCCATTGAGCAACTAATGCATCTTTTACAAAATGTCAGATTTTCTAGACTTCGTATATAACATTTCACACATACACACACACACACACACACACACACACATATGTTTTGTAATGTCATATTTCTAGTATTATTCTAGTTTTGAATAGATATAGTTGGAATTATTTGATGAATATTCCAACATATGGTTTATGTCTGATGACACTACCACCACCACCACCATTGCCACACACATAAAATTTTGTGAATGTGTTCTCTTATCGAGAAATGATTGGTATAAAAGAAGATGCACTTGTATTGATTTTGTTGTTGGTAGAATGGTGGCTTTTACCCTCTTGTTAGTATAGTGCATTGTGAAAGACGACCCTACTATGGCAATTAAATCTGAAGTAAAATCAATAAATGTTGAGTGTTGGAAAAATGTGTTTATTTGTAAATTGATATTCGTCTCACAGAGACAATAGTATTTCCCTATTAGAATTTAATGGTATTTTGTCGTTTACACCCCCTTATATTCAATTTTCATCTTGTCTCCTCACTCATGATGATGATGATGATGATGAAGATGATGAATAGTTAATAGGCTTATCTCATTTAAATTGTCGTAAACAACAAACGAAACGTATAAAAATAGTAAAATACTATAATTGATCTGATAATAGATGTTGATTGTTATCATTTCTTCCTGACAAGACTTCTAAAATAGCTTGAATCCTTGTATGTACAACCTATAATTACACAGTGGGCGTATAAGATAAATGGTGCTATTAATAACTAGATAGAAAAAGCGACAAGTTCTTCTTAATTTCATCCCATATAATATTGTATTTCTAAACAGTCTCTGGAAATGGTGTATTTTTTGAAACGACTAAACGATATTTATGCATACAGAAACACATTACTATTTCCGTATTAATACATCTTTAGTGTGAAATGGTTTGGAACGAGACGTTGTGTTTTTAGAAATGAATGTTTTTCTTTTTTTGAAATTTTTGAATAGAAAACCCATTATTCCTGGTTTTCTCTCGATTGCCGGTAAAACCGCAAATAAAAATACAATAGACAAATTTTGAATATTCTCACATTTGCTTCGAATCCAGTTCGTGACAATGTGACGATTCTACCGTTGATGTAATTTCAGCTGAATTTGTAGATTTGGTGGGTTTTTCTCTCTCTAGATTACAGTAATTAAGTAATGTTGGAAGTGGACACTTGATAATTTGATAATAGCCATGGTTATCTGGATAAATTCAGTCTTATCATTTAATTTTGGAACTCTGTTATAAAAATAGGCGTGTTGTTGTTGTTAAAGTAGAAACCTCTAATTTCATTAACTATTTTAGATTGTTTATGTTTTTGTTAATAGCCTTGGGACAAGACTAATTTCTGAAGGTTATAGTTTAAAAAAAATAATAATTACAGAATACACCAATGAAACAAAAATAATTTAACTGGAACTATGACTATTGTTTTTTTTTCCTCTATAATCAGGATTGGTTTTATCATTAAAGCAACTTTACTTAATCGTCCAATGATACTGGGATTTCAAAACTGATAAGATTTCATAAATAAGTTGAGGAAAAAGTAAATTTCTGCTTCTGCTACTCCTTTTCCTATTCGTAATACAATGCACTATTCTTGTATTATGCATTTTAAGTTTCTATTGATTCACACCGCACATGTGTACGTGTATTTCCAAAATCTCTCACATTGAAATTGTTGTCACGTTTTTTTGTTGCATTTCATTGTGGACGTCATTTTGTTCAATTAAGGAATTGGATTCCAGATTTTCGTTTGCCTAACGGCGCCAGTCATCCAAATAATACTGACCTCATATTGAACAGGCACGAACAGTGCGTTTCTACAACAACAATATTCATAATTCACCCATGAATATGAGAGAAACTCTTTTCCTCTTTAGAAGCACTACTACTACATCCCTTATCCTCATCCTATCATTACATAGCTACTGCTACTACCCTTTTGAATTGTTTGCTTTTCTGCGTCTTTGTCTCTACACCCCAATTTTTAGATTTTGGCATCTTTTCGTTCTCTCCCGATTTTAATACCATAATTGGTTGGTTTTGACCCTTCTATCATCTCAGAATATCTATTCAGAGGCATATTCCGTTCATTTGAACTCGCCCTACTTGATTTCAAGTTAAGAGATACCATAAAAACGGTATAATATGACCTTTTTTGGTATGTAATCCATTGATGACAATAATCCCATCATCTGTAGGCAAGTCCACGTAATTCATCGTTGACTCACTCAGTTGAGTATACAGATCGTTTCAGAGTCAAAGCGGCCTAAATTCAAGTGAAGAAGTATGTTTTGTAGGGTTATTTTGATTAGTTTTCATGTTTGTTGTTTCAAATAAATGTTAAAATGTATTCGTTAATAGAAAAGGCGGTCGTGTTTCTGTTTGGCCTCATCTACACAGGTTCTTGTCCTCTTGTAAAACATATGAAGTAGACATTTAGAAATCCATAAAGGCTCGTAACTAATGCTTTAAAGTCAACATAAATCATATGGTATACATTGTATAATAGGTATATGTTGGTCATGATCGATAAATTTTAAAGAATTTTTAGAGAAAAGTGTATGTCGATGCATATGAAAATAAATCATATTTTCTTAACAAATTAAAATCGGAGATAAGGTGACCGCCTCCAACAAGGTCGTAATTATGGCTTTTATTAAATTTAATTTAAGTGGACAATTGATAAATTGCTTTTTAACATATAATAGTAGAAATTGTCTAATAGTACATCTACCCAAAGTAATCTAATAAATAAGGGTTTCAATTTAATTTAAAATAACCTTGAGTGGCTAATTTTGATTTAACAAAAAGATTTAAATTAATTGGTAATTTGTTGTTTATTTATTCATTTAAAAATTAGCTAACGTTCTACAAGTTCTCCTTGATTGTTAAATAATTACAACATAATTGCTAATAATATGATTGAAACAACAACAAACATTAAGGAAGTTTTCTCAGAGATCTTATCTCCACTCTCACAGCTCTCATCATTAATAGAGAATACAAATATTGCAATTTAGTGATTTGCTGACTTAATTGAAATAATTGACTCACCATCTTCTAATTAAGGTAGAAGATGCTTTTCTTACAAATTTTGCTGACTATTCTCTCTGTCTCTCTATGTGTGTATATGTAGGTACATAAACTCGTACTTTTATGAATAGAAAGCATTAAAATTTGAATGACAATCGTTTTGATAATTCGTGCCGTCGTATCCATCACTAGTCCCATCAAATGTGGGTGGATGTCCGGAAATTGTAGTTCCGGATATGTCATTCACAATCTAAGTGCATTATTGTTGTTGGACATTTGTTTGCCTAGCTTTTAATACTCGTCAAAAATCATTTGATAGATCATTTTTTGTTTGTTTGGTTGGTAGTGGTGTTAAGTCGTCTTTGTAAGCGGTTGGTAATTTTCCAAAAAAATTTTGCAAAAGTTTTACAACACAAATTTTTCAAACAAGAATAGGGAATAGGAAAGAGACTATGACGGAATATAAATGTAAAACTAAAAATAGTTACAATAATGTCTTTCAAGACGACAAGAGTTGGGTGTTTGTTCGTTCTAATACTGACTTGGAGGAAGATTTATAAATTTTAGTTATTTCCGATTAAAATACCATCGGAATTATAGTAAAAATACTACAAGCTGTCCTATTAAAAATATTGAAATTTTTAACGATTAGTTTACAAAATTATTTTGTATATTGATTAATGATGTTCAATTAGTGAAAAACCTAATTAGTTCATCAATGTCCTAAAGTGGCAATCCATCTCATGTTGGCCATTAAATTAAATAATTGCCTGCTATATTTCTGTTGTCACTAGATAGAAAGCATCTGTTTGTTTAAATTGTAATATTTTAAATTACTTTACACACAAAATCATATAATGCTTGAGAAGAACAGAACAATATGCTAGGATATATGTACATAATTGGTTTGTCAACTTCTGTCATGTATAGTAGCTATTGTTATAATTTAATTTAGCAACAAAAAACCAACTTACAGTTAGCATCTCTTCTATTGTTGTGAAATTTATAATTGGACATGCCATAAAATCGAGTAATTTTCATTTGATTTTGTTAATATTTCATGTGTAATTATGGTTTTTATTACTGAAATTTTCAATAAAATATTAACGTTATAAGCTAATTTCAGCTGAAGTGTCATTGCACTGTAAACCAATTTTATTAAATCTCTTGTTATGTTTCTCCATCGAAAACAAAGCTCTCTTTAGAGAGACACAAATCCAATTACGATTTTTTTATTTTTATCGTTTAAAATCCTCCACCACACCACACTCTCAACATATTATGACTTGTCTGCTATTAAACTGAAGATTTTCGTTTTATCGTTTAATTATTATTATATTTTGTACATACACGAATAGTATGGATGATCCGGAGATTCAAGAAACAGTCGAATCGATCCTTGGTAAAGGTGTAAAAGTTGTTGATTGTGAAAAGAAATCATCAATAAAAGAGGAAGAAGTATTATTTATTAATGGTATACCGGTTACATTAGAAGGTAGAGATGGTTTAGCAATAAAGCAAGCTTTAATTACTGGTCAAGTACCACCATGTGATTTATTAAATACATTATTAATAAAAACTGGTATATTAAAAGCACCCGTTAAAATGGATACATCATTAAGTGTTAAATCAACAACAGTAACAAAAGAAGAAGTTACAGTATCTAGAGATGGTAAAATTGTTGATGAACGTAGCCGTGAAACAAAAGAACAAAATTTTTATACAAGTGCAATAACAGAAATCTATGAACCAATTAAAATTATACCAACAGTTGAATTATTAAATGGTAAAACAACAAACGGTAATAACAATAATAATAATCAACAACAACAACAACAAAGATTTGGATCAAGTTCAAGTACATCTAGTTGTGAATCAGATACTGGTGGTAGTGGTCATCGTAATGGTACCACTAATACTACAACTACTAGTGGTAGTGGTGGTTATCATCAATCGAAATCATGTTTAAGTAAAGATTCAGGACATTTAACGAATTCATCAACAAATAAAGTGGATTTTACACAAAGTTCAGTGGATTCATCATTTAGTTCGTTAGATGAAACTGATTTTATAAGTGATCAATTCAAAAAATGCTCACCATTTAATGGTAACGGTTATCATCATCGTACTGATTATAATAATACCGTAAGTAAATTGGAATTTAATATTTTGCATTATTTATAAAAACAAAACAACGTTTTAAACACATAAACATTCCATGTTTATATAATAAAAATTTTATCTGATAAACATTCTCTATCTCGCATCAATCTACTATTATGAATTGTGCAATAATAAATGAAACAGATCGTTTTTTCCCCATTCAAATACATATTTAGACCGATAAAACAAAACAAGAATGTAAAAAACATATTTTATTTTTAGCCAACAATATTTGGAACTGTTGCATCTGATCTAACACCAAAGGATTGTTCAAATAGACGTGTAAGTTTTTATATAATTTTATGGTAATTTAATGCAATATGAAGCAGATGTGTCACTTAACTGAAACACCTGTAAATTACGTTTATTTTTTACATGATTTCAATGTTTTAACATTTAAAAATTATCAAAGTAACGTGAGACATACAAAGTATTGTAATTAGTTGCATGTTGTTATCAATTTTGTTTTTTTTTTTATCAATCACGTTACAATTTTTATTAAACGAAGGTAGTAAAGATTGTTGATAATTTTTATTATAGAGTTGCATTATTATTGGAATTGTAGTTTTTAAGATGGTAAAACTCAGTTCTAGTTGCACATTTTTAACAATTAATATTTTTATAAATTTCAGAGCTTGCCACAAACACCCCAAACGAAAAACTATTCTGTAATTTACAATGGTGACACAGCACAAGAGAAAGGAGTACTACCTCGTGGTTTACAACAAGATAATGTAAGATTATAGGTAGTTTATTATAGTGAACCACTGTAATTTTGTTTTGATTTCTATAGGCTTTGGTGTACCGTGATGGAAACCTGATATCAGGCTCATTAGAAGCCTTAATTCAACATATGGTCCCAACTGACACCTACTATCCAGATCGTGCATATTTATTTGCATTCTTATTATCATCAAGATTATTTATAAAACCACACGATTTATTAGCCAAAATTCGTAATTTATGTGAAACACAACAAAGTTTAAGTAATACAAATGATCCAAGTTCATCAATACAATTAGGACAGACGAAATTTGCTGAACATTTAGTACAATTATTGGCTGAATGGACTGAAACATTCCCTTATGAATTCAGGTATAATTATTTGTTTATTTAAACAAATTTCGTTATAATTTATAATTTGATATAATACAGAGATGAAAGAGTGATGCATCATGTCCGAACCATTACTCAACAATGTTGTGCTATAAATTCAAATCTTCGTGCAAATGTTTCATCATTACTTCACAATTTATTACAACGTTTAACGGCTTTAGAGAATTATGAAAAAACATTGGATGCATCATCACAAATGCCCCACGATGAGAATTCAGTTGATATTTCTGAAATTTGTCCAGTACCGGCTGCATTAGCCCAACAATTAACACATGTTGAATTGGAACGTTTATCATTTATAGGACCTGAAGAGTTTGTACAAGCATTTGCTAAAGAAAATCCAAATCTTGAGACATCATTTAAAGATATGAAGAAAACCCATAATTTAGAACAGTATGTTCAATGGTTTAATAGACTGAGTTATTTTGTAGCTACCCAAGTTTGTAAGGTAAAAAATCAAATTTTAACCGTGAAAGGGGTGTGTTATTAAAAAAAAACTAACTTTATAGTACCAAAAAAAGAAACAAAGAGTCCGTGTAGTCGAATATTGGATAGAAACTGGACGGGAATGTTTCAATATAGGCAATTTCAATAGTTTAATGGCGATTATAGCTGGATTGAATTTATCACCAATTTCTCGATTGAAGAAAACTGTAAGTTATTCTTTAAAATACAACAAAAAAAAAACGTATTTCCTTTCAATATTGAATTATATTGTAGTGGAGTAAAATACATTCGGGCAAATTTGCCATATTAGAACACCAGATGGATCCTAGTAGTAATTTTAGCAGTTATCGGAGTACTTTAAAAGCGGCCATGTGGCGTAGTCATGGTGCTAAAGATCAACGCCAAAGAATCGTTATACCATTTTTCAGTTTATTAGTAAAAGATCTCTATTTTCTCAATCAAGGATGTTCAAATAAGTACATTGTTTTTTTCAAATTAAAAACAGTTCAAAAAAAAAACTAATTGATTTGTTGTAGACTACCAAATGGTCATATCAATTTTGAGAAATTCTGGCAATTAGCTAAACAGGTTACGGAGTTTATGGCATGGAAACAGGTGACTTGTCCATTTGAGAAAGATCCTAAAGTGATTTCGATATTACAACATGGACCGATTTTGAATGAGAATGCTTTAGCTTTGGCTAGTTTCGAATGTGAACCGCCTGAGAATAATCAAGAGAAAGAACGTTGTAAGACGTTGAAAGCTGATAGTACAGCAACTTAATTCTCTGCTCGCCCTTTACAAGAGAAGAAGTTATTTTTAAAAAAACAGAAAAATGTACAAATTTTAATTTTTCCTCCGAATTTTGACGAATATTTTTTTAATTTTCCTCCCCCAATTATCTTTTAAATTGTAAATATTTTTTCATTCGAAATTTTTGTTTGTTTTGTACAGCTTTTATAATTTATATTTTATATTAAAAGAGAATACTCATTGATTTTTGAGTAAATTTCCTAAATAGTACAGATATTTAATACAAAATGTGATTTTTTATACATATAGGTTTTAAGTTTTAATTCAGAAAACATGCACAATCTTGAAATATTATTACACGTATTCATTGTTGCCACTAGTTAAAGCCGGATTCTACTTCTTTTTTGTGTTTGTATTTCAAGTATTTTTAAATGTAACTTGAAAATTTCCAAGGTATTCCAGCATTTTTTAAAACAGCAATTTTGTACTTATCGATTTGTAATATTTTATACCTCACTGTTTTTTATAAATTAATAACAATTTGTACTCATGTACTTAAAACTATATTGACCAATGTATTAACAGTATTTAGTCTAAATTCTTTTAAGTATTTTCATATAGTTTCAGGTAGTGGAAAATCACGTTTGTTTTTCTATTGCTTTTTATATTCAGTACTCGTCCATCTTTTTCCCAGTTTTAGTGTTAGTTTTTAACGGTAGTTTAAGGGCAAAACAAATGTGATTTTTTTTAAAAAAATAAATAAATAATTTGATTTTATTTTTATAAAACTGCAGTATAGTATATATGGTACCAGTTGCTATTTTATGCTTTGCCTCACAAGTACGATATTAAATAATATAATTATTAAAGAAAAAGACTTCGATTATCAGTATTCTAGTCACTAAGATAAGGATGCATTGCTAATTAGTTTCACTCTATGTATGTGTTATTGTACCTATTTAAACTGGAAAAAAGTATAAATATAAGTCATTTGTATTGTATGGAATTGTTTTATGTATAAATCATATTTAATACAAGTTTTGTGTTTTTCTTGCTTATCAAAATCTACACGAAAAAGGGGTTATCAGGGTGATATATTATCGTGCCCCGAATTATATAAAGCCCTGTACACCTTATCTTTAAAACCAAACTATCTACAATCTACATATAACAGGGTTCGTAAGGTAATATCTGCATTTTTTGTTGAATAACAAGTACGACCAAAGCGCTTTTTTAAAATTGAATTTACCGCTATTAAGTCGATATAGTCGGTTCTTGTACGTACCGATAGTCGCGCAAGTCAAGTTACCGTGCCGGTTGACAGCGACATCTATTATCAATTGTCAACAATGTCAAAAATGTGTTAATGTCGTTTTTAGAACAAATTTCAATTGTCTTGAATTAAAGTCAGTGTTATTTATGTTATTTAGATTGGATTTGATAATTTACAAGAAAAATTCCAATTAAAGTCCACTGACAATTTTGTAAATATTAATAAAAGAAAATGGGTAACGTGCATGCTTCTTCAGCACCAGCTCCACCACCGCCACCACCACCATCATCAGCTGCGACCAGTCCACTTTTTCCAAAAAGTGAAAATGAATCCAATGAGGTGATTGAGAATCCAGGACCTCTGGAAGAGATCCACACAAAATGCAAAAGTAATTGATATATATGTGTATGATGACATAACCTCAAACTTGAATGATTCTCTTTTAGATATATTCCCGACAAATTTTGAAGGTGCTCGAATAGTGCTTACAAGAGGTCTTAGTAATCATTTTCAAATTTCACATACGATAAATATGAGCTCGGTTACACCTAGCGGCTATAGATTCGGTGCAACTTATGTAGGAACAAAACAATTATCACCTAGTGAGGCTTATCCAATTTTGTTGGGTGATATTGATCCATCTGGGAATTTGAATGCAACGATAATTCACCAGTTGCATCCGTGTTTGCAGGCTAAATTTGGAGCTCAAGTATGCTCCCGTTTTTCACATTTTTAAAAACAATAATTTAAATTTTGTTATTTTAGATACAAAATTCAAAGTTTACTGTAGCACAGCTTACGATGAATTATAAAGGAAGTGATTACACTGCTAGTTGTACAGTAGCCAATCCGGATATAATAAATGGTTCTGGTGTTACGGTACTTCATTATTTACAATCTGTAACACCACGACTGGCATTAGGGGCAGAACTTGCTTATCAACGCGGTTCTGTTATACCAGGTGGTGAAATTGCACTGCTCAGTGCAGCAGCCAAGTAAATTCTATCCGTTTGCTAACAAATATAAAAAATAATGATTGTTCTTGTAGATATACAACACCAAATACACAAATTAGTGGAACATTAGGTGCATCCGGTGTGCATTTATGTTATTATCAAAAAGCCAGTAGTCAGTTACAAATCGGTGTTGAATTGCAAGTGAATCCAAGGATGCAAGAATCTGTAGCTTCGATCGGGTATCAAGTAGATTTACCCAAAAGTGATGTAGTTTTTCGAGGTATACCGCCCGCTGAAAGTCTTTTAGTACAATCAAAATAACGAATTTTTTTTTGGTAGGTCATATCGATTCGAATTGGACGGTTGGGGCAGTTTTAGAGAAGAAAATGGCACCGTTACCTTTCACATTAGCTCTTAGCGGATTGATGAATCACAATAAAAATCAATTTAGACTTGGAGTTGGTATATTAATTGGATAAAATAAACATAGATTTTGTTTTTTCTCTCAAAAATAAATAGCTCGTTGAAAAATTGCGTATTAGGAAAGTCAGTTTTACCTTATTTTTTGTACTGTTTTACCAAATAAAAAAAAAACAGCAGCATTTTCACGAATTATGTTAATTATCATGTGTTTTAATTATAAGTAATTTTTTTTTAATGAGGAATTGGTTTGTGAATATAAAAACACATAGTGTGATATTGTTTATGTGCTGGTATATTGGAAACCGGTTGCTCTATTATTAAGATTTGTTTCTCGGAAACTTGAGTTTTGTTATTTTTCTACAATAAACCTAAAAGACGAGTAAATTAAAATTAATAAATTGTTGACAAAAATAAATAAAAATTATCACAAATAACCTACTTTCTAGGTCGACCTGCTCCTTTCTTTCCAGCAACCACTTGTTTATCTTTCGTTTTATTACTCAACAACGGATGGACTTCTGAAAATAACGAATTATAACCGATTTTATCTTTTAAGGCCCTTGCACACGACGTCTCTATCACGCGCGCTAAACGCAACTAAACCGTACAGCAAACCCGATGAAGTCGCAGTCTGTACACGTTCAAGAATTAACAGACGTACAAATACGTCGATACAATGCGCTACAATTAGCTTGGATGCATTTTGTATCGCATTTCATGCTCGTTTCAATCGATTTTTACGCGAGTGATCTGCACGTAAAAGGACGTCTGCATAGACCCTTAGGTATAATGTAGTGTATAACATACCGGCATCACTTGTGTTTTCAAGTGCCACATCATAAGATTTGTATTTTTTCTTCTTAGGCAATGGTGGACCATTACCTGGATTTGATGATGGTAGATTTGAATCAGCCGGAGTCCAAGCATCTTCAGGATCTTCAATCTTAAAATTAAAACAAATACATTCAGGAATACTATTTTGCGCGCGTGTGTGTGTGGGTGAAAAATCATACTTCTGGGGCAATCGGTAAGAATTGTAAACAACTATTATCTTCATTTTCTTCATCTGAACTACAGAATGCCGGTACCGGTTCAACACTACAAACATCAACTTCTAAATCAGTATCTTCTTTATCATCTGCACCACTAGCTATCGATTTATCTTCATCTGTTAGATCGAATTCACTCTCACGTTCATCATATTCAACATTTTCATCTAATTCTTTAAAATCTGGTGCAAAAGCTGACCAATTCTCAACTTGATTTTGTGCCCAAACACTTACAACACCTAAAAATTTAAATCACACTCTAAATACAATTTGAATCCACATAATTTATTAACAATAACCTGATGAAATACTAGCGATAATCGGCCTTACTGGATGCCAAGCTACATCTAGCAATAATTCACCTTTAGTTCCGTGTAAAATTTTAACTAAATTCCCTATGGATTTTTCCCAAATGTATAAAGCGTGTTGTCTAGCCGATCCAGCACAGATATATTCGCCATCACCAGAAAAACAACATTTTTTCCACATTGTTCTGCAATTATTTAACGTATTTTATTTTAATTAACAACAATAATTGAATAGTTACTTGTTGACTAAATCTTGTAATTTTTGAATGGGTTCTGGTTCACCGTCTTTCCCACAAGCTAACACTTCTTTACTATCATAAACACGAATAACCCTATCTGCTGTGTTTATTAAAAAACAACTGAAAGTTTTTATTAATTAGTTGTAGAGAAAAGTTTGTGGAATTGGTGCAATATACTCGCCACGTCTAGCAAATTCAATGCTTTTTACAGCTGTAGCACTCGATGTGCCCAATACAATTCGAAAACTGGCTTTAATTTCTAAATTGTGTGAATCTAAAACTAGAACTCTGCCTTTTGCATTGCCGGTATAAACATACTCGCCACGTCTATCAAACGATGCAACAATATTCAAATCACCCTAAAACAATCAATTTTATTAATCAAAAATAAGATTTTTTTTAATTAATATTGTTAAGTACATCATCATCGATTGGTACAATCTTATGGCCACCGTTTGTATCAACTAAAACAGCAGCATGCCGCATCGGACATACCAACAAACGTTCCATACTTCTCGGTTCAAATTGGACTTTTAATACAGCACATGGAAAACGATATTTTTGTTCACATTCACCAGACAATATATCCCATATACAAACAGTATTATCAGTTGATGCTGATGCAATTTTATGACCACTTCTCGACCAACTTATACTACAAACTGGATGTACATGTGCTGATATTACTTTGGCAATGCCCCGTGTTAGAAAATCCCATATTACAATACGTCCATCATTACAACCAACAGCTAATAATGTGCCACGTTTATTAAAACCACATGTTACAGCTATTGATAATGAATCTAATGTACCATCGAATTCTTCTGGATAGTTTTGACCGAAAGACTCTAGAACACTGCAATCAGTAAGATGTTAATTTATGTTACAACCATACCTACCTAACAACTCTAAATTCATCTTTACGGTGTTAATTAACTAATTTCTATTGAATTATGAATCTATAAAGCCATTGAAGGAAAATCATTCAGAAAAATCAAAATCAACATAAACAAAACCTCACTTTCTAGAAAAGCTGTTTTGTCAGTGTTGCCAGACTTATCAATTGTTAATCTAAGACGTTCCAGAAGTTTTTGTTCTTGTTTTCTAGACAAGCATTATAATTTCCTGGAATTTCTGACAACTAACCACATTTTTCAACAACACGCGTCTTTAAGATTTCCAAGTTTTGATTTCAGTTGGCTCTTGAATTGAGAGCTAAAATACTTTAAATCTTGTAAATTAAACGCAAACCGGCAATGGGGCATTTAGATTAAAATGACAGTTGTCATTTTTTGCATACGACCAACTTATAGCTATTGTAAACATAAAATCCCCAGAATTTTAAATAAAATTTTACAGAAATCCTGCAATTCCAAACTAATTTGATAACAAAAATCTCTAATTATGATAAGAATTAATTGAGAAAACATGATAAATTATTAAATTCCTATTGAAATTCAATAAATAACGAATTTTTCTGAATTGGTCAACTACCAACGTACAGAACTTAAATATTCCAAGGTAATTTTTGTAATTTGACAGATGACAGATAATTCAAAAACATGGATACCCACGTGGATCAAGAAAATACTGAAATCGAAATCAAAGATGAGATTAAACCATCAACTAGTGGATCAGTTTTATTTCCCAATGAGAATAAGTATTCACATATTAAAAATAAACAATTAAGAAATCAACAATTCCAAAAAGCCAAGAGAGAAAAGAAGAAAGTAAGTTTTTGTATAGGTTAGATTTAGAATAATGCTTTTTCTTACATAAATATTGTTTATTTCCAAATAATAGGCAAAGAAACTTGCGAAAAAAGAACGTCCCACACAAGATGGGCCCAAACAAGTGCCACATACAATTGAAAGTTTACGGGAGAAAGACGAAACAACCGTAGACCCCAGCGGTGAAGATAATGAATTGATCAATAATGATCTAGAAAATGATGAATTTAGCCGATATTATCAACGTATATATGAACCAAAAGTATTAATATCGTTCGCTGATAATCCAGGAAAGGTATGATAAATAAATGAAAAAAAATTGGGATAATTAACATTGTAATTTTGTAGAAAACTCGAATTTTCGGTCGTGAATTAACTAGAATCATACCAAATTCGATATCATTATATCGAAATCGATCAGGTGTTAAAAAGATGGTACGTAGTGCTATTAGTAAAGATTTCACCGATATTTTGATCGTCAATGAAAACCGTCATGAACCTAATGGTTTATTGGTTATACATCTACCGGATGGTCCGACTGCACATTTTAAATTGAGTAATGTTAAAATAACGACAGAATTACGTAAACATCATAAATATATAACCGAACATCGCCCGGAGGTTATTTTACACAACTTTTCAACACGTCTTGGTGTTACAGTAGGACGGATGTTAGCCTCTTTATTCCATTACGATCCGGAATATGTCGGACAAAGAGCTGTAACATTCCACAATCAACGTGATTATATATTTTTTCGACATTATCGATATGGTTTTGATGAGAATGGTAAAAAGGCTAGATTGAAGGAGTTAGGTCCACGGTTCACGTTGAAGTTGCGCTCTTTACAAAAGGGAACTTTTGATAGTAAGTACGGTCAATATGAGTGGATTATTGAAGGTAGACGGCATGATATGGAAACTAGTAGACGGAAATTCTTTTTGTAATTAATCGATTTCATAATAAATTATGCCTTTTTTTTGTTAATTACAATTGTTTTTATTTGAACAAGAACGCTAATCCAGGTGCGACTTTGATTTTTAGTACTAATTACACAAGAAAGATGTCGCTTTATTGGATTATTTTCAAATAAAACAATATGGCGTTATTCGACCTGTTTTTCTGTCACTTTGATTTTATTTAAATAAAAATTAAAAATTAAATTAAATGAATTGATATTCCGGTAAATAAAAATTGTATTCAGTTTATTGTTTCGTGTTGTGATAATAATCAAAATTTTCAAATTATCAGTTTGTTATAAGAGTAATAATAATAATAATAATAATAATAATTGTTTGCTAGTAGTGTAGTCCTGAAAAAATTTTGAAAGAATTTTCAAATAAAGAACAAAAATTACTGTAAGTACGTCTTGTAAATCAATAGATTCGTTTTTATTCAACAATTAAAATTATTATAAAATTATCAGGATAATTGGATTAAATTTATCAATTTTTCAACTTTCAAACAATTTAATCCGATTATTTTACAATTAAATAATTATTAATTCTTATTGTTTATTGTATGCAATTGAAAATTAAATAAATAATTACAGTTGTTTGAAATGACATAACCTTTAACTAGTTATCCAAGTTCTTCTGACAGGTGTACACGTGCGTTTCTTTTACACTACCGAGCAGGTCCAATGCGTCATTTTTAAAATGCCCCAGCTCTAGATTTTACCGTAGTAAACAATAATAATAATAATAATGGTAATAATGGAAAGAAAAAAAAATGAAGAGAAAAGAGAAACCACCAGACATTGCATTCAATACACCTGCTGTCTGTTGGAATTTTCAGCATCAGTCTCATATTCTAACAGTGCTTGATTATTGTATTCATTTTACCACGGTCTTATGAACATGCCAACATACTAATCTTCAATATTAAGATAAAGTTATTGTGTATATCTTTCTAAAGAGTCTAAACGTACATATATCTGTCTAAAGTCTAGATAAAGTGTATACAAATGTTGGTGATTTAATTTATTTTGTTAAGAAAATTAAGAAATGCAAATTGGTAAATACAATGACAAAGAATTATTGTTGGTAGATTTTGTATTTGTTTTAGGAGGAAGTTTTGCTGTTCCTTCTCATTATATATATATATATATATATATTTAATTTAAGTCAATTGCTAAGAACAAAGCCTTATTTGCAAATTGTGAGAAATTGTCTGGAAAGTATTCGTAATTAGAAATTTCAATGTCTTTTTTCTTCGTAACACACCTAGAAGTATTCTGATTGTTACCGTTGAATAGACAATAAGCGGTTTTATAGTCTGTCTATTTTGGGCCCCTTGATTGGACTCTAAAACCAGACTTAAGCTCGAGCTTTCTCGCTAAACATAAGACTCATCTTATTTCAGCACGCACTTATATTCTCTTTTATTAAAATGATTCTCTTGTCCAAATAGCTTAAAGCTACTTTAAGGCAAGGTCGATATTAAGTCCAGGGATAAGTCGGGACCCCAAGGCGTAATTCGGTGAGCCACGAGCCAGACTTGGCAAGCCACGGGTCAGGTTCGACAAACCACGCACCGTGGGAACGTGCCCTCCAGTCATTTCTAGTTCGGCTCAGGATGGCTTGTGTTTTCCTACCAATTGTCGGTCAATTTGGCACGAGTCAAAGATAAGGCAAGCCTCCTCAGGCTAGGCTTGTCATACAAGGTCGCCATACTTTATTAGGGCCCAGGTTGTCATTGATAAATGTGATTATGTTTTTTGTATTAAATGAAAAATGAAATCGACAAACAAATTATGGAGTTTCTGTCGTTTTGTGAAGGGGAGCCGGCGAAATGGAATCCAAGACATATAAAGTATAAAAACAGAAATCTTGTTCACGATACTTCGTAGGTCATAGAGGGGAAACTAAACTGGATTACGGCATTGAGAAGAGTTGCCAAGCCAACATCAATCACACATCACCAACTCACACACGTCGTGAGAATATCATCTCCGAGGCAAGCCTTGTGACGAACCAAGCCTGGCGGAGCCTCTACAAGTGCGAGCCAGGAGCCAGGCTCACCAAATTACGCGCCGTGGGATTCTGGCTTTAGGTGTGAAAAACTGCAACAGACTTAAATCACAACTTTGTCCTCACATTTAAACTCTCCTTTATAAACGAAGGGTGGTTCTACATTTTTTGCGATAAAAACGGGCAGTTTACTTTATAAAATAAAGAAATTTAAAAAAAAATTGGTAAAATTTGTTGCAAGTTAAGTGTCACCAGTTGAAATAAATGTTTTCTTTTTTTATAATTTTGGGTACCCAAAGATGTTTTGATACTTAAATTCCTTAAAAACCACAGACTCATCCTCCAGTGAATCGGTATTAGAGTTATCTTGGATGTTGTTTAGAGAAATATGTATTTAATGCTTTACCAGGGGAGTCCGCAGGGAGGGGACAACGGAGCACTTACTCCTCTGGGATTTAGTAAAAGATTCTAAAAGGTGTAAATAAGTAAATAATCAAATAAAAAAATCTATTGGCTTGATTATTTGTCTCCAGGCTTTGCGGATCCCTCTGTAAAATTTTTTGCGGACGCCCATGGGCTTTTTTTTTTGTTAATTATCGGAATATTTTTGTATCTACGCTTAATCGGTTATCCAGGGGCTATAAAGTGCTCCTTCACACAATATTCGTAGAACTTATTTTGTTATTGTGTTGCTACATTTGGTTTCATTCTACTTAACTTTGCCACTTGTTTCTCTACCGCTTTATATTTTTTTACCAAATAGGTATGTTGCTATTTCAATGATACCTACGAATCAAGTAGACGACGTGTTTTGGGGCGGTGTAGTGTCACCTGTGGAATAATTAGAATCATGAAAATACTGTTCGGGGCCGTTTTATACAAACAAACAAGAAGAGGAAAATCGTTTTTATTTTCTACTCTCTACCTTGAAAGTGTGTAAAGTTCGGTCTTAAATTACACTCATATCAATTGAAATTAAAGGAGAATGCTGAACTGATTTTTGTTAGAAATAGCGATTCACTTAAAAACTGCCCAATTACCTTATAAGCAATGCAGGGATTCCAGGAGTACATGCTTCAGAAGCCAGAGAAAATATTCTAAATTTAACTAATTTTGGAATTCTAAAAGGGGTACCAGAATCCCGTGATTTAGATGAGCTCCAGGGCTGATGACTTCTTAATCCGGTATTGCCTATAAGATTTTATTGTTTGAATAATTTTGTTA